>CM067535.1:1640000-1695000 GCA_034509925.1 Hirudinaria manillensis
CTGCTGGTGGTGATGATGATGATGATGATAACTCTAAGGAGGGAGAATAGAAGACGATGAAGACGGCTACGATGAAGATAAGCAGGGAGAGGAGGAAAAAGAACTTGAAGATGATGAAGACGAAGATGACGTTGATGACGATCATGATGATGATGATGATGAAGACCAGCACAACACCATCATCTCCGAACACTCCCGACACAAACCCGACAAGAGCAGATTTTGCCAACCTCCAGTCATTCCATCAGAACAGTTCGAAAGTAGAAAAGAAAAAAAAAAGAAGAAGTAGAAAAAAATAAAACCCGCGGAGGCGTAAGAATCACGTGGGCGGAGTAAGTAAGTAAGTAAGAAAATAGTTCGATATCTTCCTGGCATTTGTATAAGCTGCATCGGAGCGAAGCAGCTTCTGATTCTATTTATAGCCTCCATTTCGCGCTCCTACCGAGAAATTTGTCAGTAAACAGATTTTCGCTTCTTTTTTTTTTACGAGAAGACAATCGAGTCGCCTGGCCTGCCCTGACCCAATTTCTAACCGAACCGACGTCACGATCTAGGTCGGGTGGCCGGAAGTAGGTCTTAACACGCGCCACAACGAACGATCCACGCGTCGACTCGTGACGTTCAACGACGAATCAATTAGGCGCGTTGATGGCGTTGATGATGATGACGACGACGATGATGATAAGGATGGTGATGATGATGATGATGACGATGACGATGACGATGATGATGGTGGTGGTTATGGTAGGTGATAATATCGACGACGATGTTTATGAAAATGACATGGCGAGTCTTAAAAACACAACTTATCACAATTTGTAAGTTGAATATCACCGAAATTTATTATTATTATTATTATTATTATTATTATTATTATTATTATTATTATTAATATAATTATCATTATTAATATTAGGGTCTGGGATCCCCGCTTATGACTTGACTATCGCCTGTCATTTCTCCAACACTCGAATAGCAGATGGGTTGACACGCAGAGGACGTCAGATGGATTGATGGATCGGTGGAAGGATGGAAGCAAGCATCTTAAAGAACAATGGCTTTATTTTTTTTTTCGTTTTAACATCTGCGAAGCAAACAAAACAACAAAAACAACAAAACTACAAACGAACGAGAAACTGCAAAGTCTGCCAACAATTTTAAGCCTTAAAAATCGACTTTAGAAACATTTTGTTGCTGATGTTGTTGCTGCTGTTGCTGTTATTGTTGCTGTTGTTGTTGCTGTTGTGTATCTTGTTTTTGTTAAACCCGGGCCGCCATTGGCTGGGTAATAGTGAACGAGTGGTGGTGATAGAGAAAGATAGAAAGAGATTCAGAGAAAGAGAGATAGGTCAGCATCACCCCACGTTGGAGTTTGCTGGAAAGAATTTCGAGGCTCGAGAGATGAACTGATGGCGAACATCTGCCAGTCGAAGAAACACGATTTGAGGCCGAGAAGAAGGGCCGAATGTCCACGGAGATTTACGGCAGTCGGAGCGGTCGGAGGGCCGCAAATACACGGAAACGTTCAACCAGTTTGACGGCCTCTCATCCATCCGTCCTTTTACCCTGCTCGTCCACCAAAAACTCTCTCTTCTACTTATTCTAATCAGCATCTGTAAAATATCAGCACCAAATAAATAAATAAATAAATAAATAAATAAATAAATAAATAAATAAATAAATAAATAAATAAATAAATAAATAAATAAAATTCACGATCTTTTTTTCTATCTCAAGTTCGTCTGCTTTGTTCGATCATTACACTGGAAAGGAAGGTGTAGTAGCTGAGAGAAAATAGACTCAATTTTTAAGGCATGTTTTCCACGACAAAACGGCATCCGATGTAGCTTTCTATTTACACAGGTGTTCCAGGTCTAACCGTCAAATCGTCCCTCACAACAACAAGTTTCTACTCAGTGGGTGGAGTTTGCAGTTTTTTAAATATTTTAATTTACATATTTTTCTTTTTAAAGAGGGAATCAAGTGACCCTAGAATTGGAAAGGTTATCTGTGAATGTCCTGTCTTTCATTTTGCATTCATTTAGAAATCCTTCTATCTATCCTTCCATTTGTTAGAACCGTCACTCCATCTACCCGTCCATCACTCCATAAGTCATCCATAAGAATTATTAAAGTCTTTTTGCCTTTTTTAAGCCTAATAAATGGTAATAATATTCTTAATAAATAAAAATAATCACTTAATAAATAATCACGATATTATTATAATATAACTTTTCAACCTTCAAAAACTAAATATTACTAATATATGATTATTCACAAATGCTATGCCATGGTATGACATCATTATGATACATTAGTAAAATCATGTTATTATTAATATTATTATTATTATTATTATTATTATTAAATTATGCCTGGAATATTTCGGCAACGAGAAACACGAGAAATCAATTAAGGCAATTTGTCTGCCATAATCTGCTTTTAAAAAAGATCAGATAAGGAAGCAATCCTTCAGAGAAGGCTTTCAATCCGACCGCATTCAATGCACCGACAAATGCATCAATAATTCATTGAAAAACGCACTCGGAATACACTCGGAAAATGCTCCGATTAAGGCTCCATTATCGTTAATCCATTGGAAAAAGCATTCATAATTCACAGGCAAATTCACCACTAATTCGCAGGAAAATTCACTACTAATTCACCTGCAAAGTTGCCATTCACTTCGTGAATTCCTCGCGCGTGGAAGGAGAGAAAGCAAGCAAAAAAAGCTAATCTTAATCTCCCGTGACATCCCCGACTGGCGAGATTTTCCGAGAGTACAAATGTTAAAAATAAAAAGTGCATTAATAATAATAATAATAATAATAATAATAATAATAATAATAATAATAATAATAATGATAATAATAATGATGATGATTATGATAATAATAATAATAATAATAACAATAATAATAATAATAAGGTGTTGAAGTGATAAGAAAAACTAACTGAAATAAAATGGCGTCCACGAACACAAGACGTGTCTCGTCTTCCAATGTTCCACCAGCGATCGCCAACATCGTCGTCGTCATCATCGCCACCATCATCGTCGTCATCGTCATAGTCACTGTCACCATAAGAGTCATAATGGTCTCCGTCATATTGTGATCACAGTCGTCACATGCCCTAAGTGCTATCCTTGTCGTCACAGTCACCGTCATAGCCAGCACCATCACCACCATCGTAGTCATCATCACCATCATCACAATCATTGTCGTCGTCATCATCATCATCATGCCTATGAATGACTAAACTGACCCTCATCGTTGGCATCCACTTCATCCACGTTACTCAGATAATCTTCCGGACTTCTTGGCAGACTATATGTTGTCCCCATTCCTCCTAGAAAACGATTAATAATAATAATAATACCCATAAATATTATTATTATTATTATTATATATTATTATTATGCAATAAAAAGAAATAATAAAAAAAATTACTCATTATTTATACTACTTATTAATTTATACTTCGATGTTTTTGTGATCAGCTGATAATAAAAACTTTTGCTTTTCCAGGCAATTTATAAAACAAATCACCGATATTGATTAATATATTAAATAAATGTTACAGAATTTAGAAGCCTCGTCATCACTATCACAACCACCTTCGGCATCATCATCGTCATCGTCATCAGCAGTAGCATCATCATCATCATCATCAGCAGTAGCATCATCATCGTCATCATCATCATCAGCAGTAGCATCATCATCATCACCAGCAGTAGCATCATCATCGTCGTCATCGCCATCGTCACCATGGCAACCGTATCCATGCGGATGAAACATCCGGGAAAGATTGGATCGAATATTAAAAACATTTTTTAGTGCTTCTGTAACTCGATTCTCTTCAGATGAGCCGACGAGAGATTAAAAATAAATATTTGATCTTTATTATTATTATCATTACTATTATTTTATATTTATTATTATATTTATTATTAATATTATTATTTTTATATTTAATATTATTATTATTATTATTATTATTATTTCAATTATTATCATCGTCATCATCGTCAGCACGATTTTATTATACTGGTTGTAAAATGTTTTATTTTTTATAATAAATTACTTTATAATATATTAAATATAAAATACTTTATAATGTATTAATATAAATTACTTTATAATATATTAATATAAATTACTTTATAATACATTAAATGCTATAATATATTTTATTTTAAATGCTTTGAATTATTTTAAACTCCATTTTGTCCACTTTGTTACGCAATTGGAACAAAAAGGAAAAGAATGACGAATAAGTTTGCAAATAAACAATCGATCATCCGGACTGGAATTGTTTTATTGAAATAAATTTCAATTATTTATTTATAAATTAAATTATTTATTTATTTATTTGTTTATTTATTTATAAATTAAATTATTTATTTATTTGTTTATAAATTAAATAATTTATTTATTTATTTATAAATTTAATAATTTATTTATTTATTTATAAATTTAATAATTTATTTATTTGTTTATTTATTTATTCATTTATTTAATCTACAGAAAAACAAGCGCTTCCCACTCATAGATAGGGTCACGAGGTTCAACCCAATCAAAGGCCAAGGACTGGATTGCATATTAAGAAGCATTTATTTTTTCCTTTTCCAGCGAATCACCAACTTACGAGCCATACGAGCATTAACCCATTTTCCAGGTAAAAAAAACATTCCTTTTTATGATCTTTGCTCTAATTTTTCTGATTTTATGAGCTTTATGCCGAGAATATGATTGATAATTATTCGAAATTATAGATACTAATTGCAGTCAAAAATTATAATTATAAAAATTTAATATTCATGACCTGCTAAATATGTAAATGTAAATGAATAAATAAATACTAACGAGAGCAAACAGAATAATTAGTTGTAACCATTTGAATAGAATACCTTCAAATGCCAAGCAGATACTACTGCAAGTATTGAAAATTTGTTTTTATTATCCCGAATATCGGCTAAAATTTGAATAATAATTGACCTGATTATAATATTATTGCATGGTGTCTTAACATTATGCTAACAATATGTTAACGATTCGTTAATATTATATTACGTTAATAATATATTAATAGTATTCTCGACCAACCTAGTCCACTGTCGGTACTGTTTTGTCTGATGTGAGAGTCAAGTACAGTTGCATTGGTCTGGGGTAAGAAGGCATTGGAATCCATGCCACCAGGAACTATAGAGCCGCATAATTGGACTCCTCCCGTTCCTATCATCATCGTCTGCTGCTGTTGTTGCTGTTGGTGGTGATGATGATACTGCTGGGCTTGACCTTGACCCGTAGGATGGCACTTGGGGTGGGCGGATGTCGGGCTTTGCAAGTCCACCATGGTTGGAGAGATGGCAGTTTGTCTGACCAGTTCCGTCAGCATCATTTCCTGCGCGGGAAATTAATTCTTAATAATAATAATAGTAATAATAATAGTTAATTTATATAGCTCCGTATGCGTAGCGTCGGAGGCGCTTTGTGTGAATCTTCTGTTTCTAATTTGTAAGGTGTTTCCTGAAGAGGTGGGTCTTCAGGTGCCGTTTGAAGAGCTCCAGGGATGGCTGGGCTCTTATTGAGGGGGGTAGATCATTCCAGACGGCAGGAGCGGCTAGTGAGAAATGGCGTATTAATGCACGGAAATAAAGAGATTATAGTACGTAGCTCTTCGGATCCAACTACGAACACTATCGTACTATTAAGTGTCCTAAATTGTCAGAAGTTTAATTTTAGCCAGCGTAGTAATACAATCTTTCGGCCGAAAAAAAAACAAGAAGAAAAAAAACACATCAACGTCTAAAAACTGCGAAGTTGGAAACAGTCAGGTTTCTGTGAAACGATGAATCGCAATGAGACCCATTTTCCAGAAATAGAAGGGTCTAAAAACGACGACCAATGGAGAGACCGCATTCAAAAGAGGCTGACAAGATCTTCCCAACAAAATTGTAAACAAAGTTGGTCAGGATTTTTCTTTGCCAGTCTCTTCCATCCATCCGAACCAATGAAGCAGGTGCTCGTAACTTATCGCGGAATCAAGTACACGGAGTCCATTGAGAACATCGGCGGATCCTTGGCTCCTTCTGTTCTCAAAACAGGCATCCACCATCCATCCATCCGTCCGTACGCCCGTCCATCCATCAACCCAAATTTCTTCCCTCGAAGTAGAAGCTTGAAAGCGATTTTTTTTTCTTGTTTATGCGAACGAAATTTCGAATTTAACGCACTTAGCGTCAGCGTAGTTATTGGAACAAAAAATTATGCAATTTAGCTTATAATTACCTGGAGAGGTTTGGAAAATTCTATTTTAACAAACGCAACCCAACGCTCCAAAAGTGCACCGAAATCCAAATCATCTGAAGAATTGTTTTTGCAGTTTTTTCCTAAAAACCCCAGACAAGAATGAATATTGAAATACCAGAAAACTGGCTGAAATCATTCTCGCCTTAAAAGACCGGGTCTTAGATGAAAAAAAAGTAGATTTTAATGCCTAGAAATGCCTCCATTCGAAAGAATTTGCGAATTGCTGGAAGGAATTTAATATCTGGAGCCAGCATTAACCCGCAGATCGTTTTAGAAGGCAATTATTCCTATTTTTAAATCTTAATTTATATTCTAAAGACTAAAGAAACCAGGCACGGTTATTTCCTCGTCGTTGGATGAAAATAGCAACCATTTTCTTACTGGGTGACAGTATTAACTTATTCCATAATTTATGCGATAACTTCCATTTTAGACGAAAAGAAAAATGGCGGAGGAAAAATGGCAAGAGGGGATTTAATCTAAATTCGAAGACTAAAATTTGGATTCTTTGGTTTCTTGAAAAGAAATTTAAATTGAAAACCTGTCTCAGACGTTGCCCAAGAGGTTTCTTTTGGGAGATTTCATTCATTCTATAGAGACTAGAAATACTTAGTAGTTGATTATCACATAAACTTTCACGAAAATGAATAAATAAATTATATTTAAATAAATAAGTTATGTATAAATATATATGAATTATATTTTTATTTAAATAAATAAATTTATATTTTAAATAAAATTACGCCGAAATTATAGATTGCGAATGAATGCAGTCAGAGGTGATGGAATAATTCCAGTTTAAAAAACAAATATTCCTGACGATGAAACAAATATTCATTGTACCCGATTATGCTTATTAAATTATAAATAATAATAAATAAATTAATAATAATAATAATTACATCTATTTATTTCCCAAATTTAAAGCCATTTCAAGAACTAATTGTAAAATCAAAGGCTCATTAAATTTCATAATCATAGAAGATTTAGAGTGACCTTGAGGATTATCTAAATATTGGTCTTTCCAGTAAGGATTATGGATGGTTATAATTAGATAACCTATAATTAGACGCGGATAAGGCCCGAACAATTTGGGGATTTCCAATAAGTCCTAAGCGTCCAAAGATATGATTAAAAAGAAATTATTTTAAATTGTTCTTTGCTGCTAACAATTACTTCCCAAACTTCCACATCACGAATGTGTTAAGCATGATCCAACGAAGGAACAAGCGATATTAGATCAACCACGTACCTTTTTATTTTGCAATCATCGAAATTGATAGACCATAGAAAGTTAATTTCTTGTCTTAATAACATTTTATGATCACGTGAAATACTTACATCTTAAAGTACTTTAAATCGGTTTAAGTTAAATTTTAAATACTAAATTATATGTTATTATATTGTTATATTAATATTATGTAAATAACTGTATATACATTTTAATATTTACAAAAAATCGCTGGACAATTTTTCATAGAACCGTTAAAGAAACAGTTTAAAGATCCCAAAAAGACAAATATCACACTAAAACACTTTAAAATCATACTAAGCTTAAAATACTTAAATATAAAACACTAAAACAATAAACATCTATTTAAAAGCAAAATCACAAATAAAAATAAATTAATAACAAACGATTTAATTCCATTTCAAAAATTTCATCTAATAAAAAAGAAATTTCAGACCCTGCAAACGATGGCTTGTTGTTCGTGATGGAGTCTTTCCTTTTCCTTTTGCAGCTTCTGGAGTTCGAAACAGATGAGCTGCTCGTTCGGCAAGGACCTTCTGCCGCTCCTCGGCGACATCAGCGACTGAAGCTGCTGCTGCTGCTGCTGTTGTTGCTGTTGTTGTTGCTGGTTCAACATCGGCGAGGAGTGGACGAGATGCTGAGTTTGGTGGACTGCGGAATAATAAGATGCTATCATCTGGATGCCCTTTTGGCGTAAGCATTCGACTCGCTTGATAAGAGCTACTGGTAGCTCTTAATTTATGATGTAATTCTAGACGATTCTATGATCAGATGAGATGTTTCTAAGTTAAATGTTAATATATAGCATTTAGAATGACCAGTCCTACTGCACAGACTGTCAAATCTCAGTTCAGCTACGGCCATTTTGGGTAAGTTATGAGTTTACAAACATCCGCTAGTGGATTTTAGTGGATTAATGACATTAGAATACTTCATTGATATCGTGTCATTACTCAGCGAATGTTTAAAACCCAACAACAAAGCCACGTGGAATGAACAACATCAAAGACAACATAACGATCGCGACCCTTATACTGTACGTCCATTTATGAAGCGCCTATTCGCCAAAATCGACGAAGCTTATCGAACAAAACAAAAGAAGATTTGAATATGGGCCACTTACACATCCTATGGTCGTAGGGTATGGCGGTATTATCGAGTTGGTTGACGAAATACATCTCTCCATCGCTTGTCATGCACTGATCCCAGCCTGGAGACAAGGAAGTGAAGTCTTGCTGCTGGTATTGCTGAAGCGACTGGTGTTGCATGATTCCTGACTGTTGTTGTTGTTGTTGCTGCTGCTGGTGATGATGATGGTGCTGCTGGTGATGATGATGATGATGATGGTGAAGTAGAGGAGCAGAGTTGTAGTCGAGGGGAAAGTGACTGTGATCTGGAGGGTTGTGTTTACCCTGTTGTTGTTGCTGTTGTGCACCGGTGTTGGAGCCTTGGTGGAGTAACTGCTGCTGTTGCATGATGTGTTGTTGTTGCTGTTGTTGTTGGTGATGAAGAAGGGGAGCGAAATGTTGTTGGTTCTGATCAATTCCTAACCAATGTCCCTTGCTACATGAAAGAGAGGTATCAAAGGATGTATTAGAAGAGTATACTTAAGAAGCTGGATATAACAGTTATCATGCTAAATCATCATCGTTGTCATCATCATCATCATCATCATTGCATCCGTCACCGTCAAAGCCGTTGTTCTTATCACTCAGCCACTCGGCATCCGAGCGGGCGTACTTAATTGGTCTGAAGAAGGGAAAAGATGAAGGAAGGATTTTTGGTAATAAATTAAGATCCTCATTCGACGCTGACGGTTTATCCTCAAAAGACTAAAAATACAAAAATAAATGACAAGTTTAAGTAAAAAAAACTTCATAATTGACTGAACAAGAAGCTTTTCCTTTCGACTGAACGAGGAAACTGCGACCTGGGGGGGGGGGGGGGGTGTGGATAAGAAGGGGCTGGAGAGGGTTGAATGGTGGAGGGTTCAGGGGAAGACAATGCTTTGTCTGATTGTGCCCGAGAATGCCCGAGAAACATAATAGAAAGAAAGAGTTCGTGTGGAAATCCTGATCCTGGAAAAAGCTAAAGGAGGGAATCTTCATGATCATCTCCATTAAACTCAATCATTTCTTTCATCAGCCCATAAACCCCTGCACGTCTACGGATCCATACCGTGGGATTGGGCTTTTCAATCGTGCCAGACTTCAAAGAGTTTCCAGGTCGTAAAAGATAGAAAAAAAATCGGCATTGAATTCATCAATTAATTCCCAGCAAATCTGATCAGAAGAAGAAAACATTTGTTGATCGGAAAAGCTTATCAAAGAACCACATCCTATTTTTCGTTCTGCACTTGAGAGAAATACCTTGATTGGTGGAACTTTGAACAGCCAATCTTTGTTCCGGTACATCCATCGTGATTATTATTATTATTATTATTATTATTATTTTATTATTATTATTATTATCACCATTCTCGTCGTTATTGGTCATCATTATCATTACCGCACTGCCAACAGTTCTGCAATTTTCAGACTGCCCAATTACGTCCATAAATTTCATTGTGAGCCGATTTTTTCCAACCCCGAAATCAATTTCATTTTGTTTTTTTTTTTTTTGCTCCGCTTGGAAAGTAAAAGATCTCCGCTGAAAACAAAACAATTGGCCTTCCATCGAAAACTACGGAAGTCCACAAACAATTCTGGAATGGAATATCGCCCATCTTTCTCGAATAAGTTTTCCAGACTCGAAGTTAACATGTGGAAATACGTGCAAGCGGAAAGGAGGATGGAACCTGGAAGAAGATGGTGAACGAGAATGGAGAGAGAGAGAGAGAGAGAGGGAGGGAGAGAGTAAGAAAAAATAGAAAGCGTTTGTTTGTTTTTTGACCTTGAATGCAGAAACTCCACGATGGAGGATTCGATGAAGAAGATGCGAAATTTGAAAAAAAAAAAACAACAAAAACAAAAACAAAAAATGGAGCAAAAGCCGCGCAGATTTTGAAAGGATATCCGATGGAGTTTTGAAACCAAAGACCTACTCGATGATTGTTGCAAAGCGCGAGACAAAAAAAAAAAGGATAATACCACGACTAGATGGGTTGGCTGCTTCCAACACCTAATTATTCTCGAAAGCCCGCGCCTCGCAACTCTGCCTCCCGTCGAAATAAACACTCCAGGCACAAGTCTTTGACTCGTCTGTTCGTTATTCTACTCATTTTGGGGAGGCATCGAGGGGAAGCTGTGAACTTTGGGGCAACCATATTTGGGCATTTGGGGCTTTCGTATTAATTCTTATAAACTCCTCGGAACCAGGCTTGTCTATGTTTTTTATTTGATCTTTTTTTTTCTTTTTTGGTAATTCCAGTCCTAGGCTGGATTTCCATCACGATTTGTCAATTCATCGCCATCATTACGTTGTCTGGAGAAGCAAAGGCCAAACCGCAGGAAGAGGAGAATTTTTCTAGCTCTTCTCGAATTGTTGGAAGGTCGTGAGGCAGAATGTTAGGGGCAGAATGAGGGTAGAGGTTTTGTTGGGTACCTAAGGTCGTGTTTTGAATGTCTGATCTTAGAAAACTGAATCCATAAACTTCTAGAATCGTTGTGACTGGCGATTTCTCGATCGATCAAACCTTGACCCATGATAATAAAAAGTGAATCGTAATACTATTAACAATAAATAACATATTAAATAATATTTAACGGGTTTTACAAGAAAATCAGCCATTAATTAATAAATTATTGCTTCAACCGAGCGGTTTAATTCCACAGTCGGCAGACATGAAAGTCATAAATCGGAAAGAACAGACAAGGACTCAGGAAGTCGGGTCTCCGTGAACTCTGAACTTCAGAGTTGACACTCGGACGAGACAAAAAAATGAGGAAAATGTCGCTTGGAAATGTGTCTTTTTTAAAATCACTTCTTATGATTGATTTGTCATCTTCGTAAGAATTGCTTCACTTTTTAACAGTCAACTTTTTGACTGCAACCGCATTTTACTTAAGTAACTGGGCCCTGATAAGAATCATTCATTTTTATTCATTCATTCATTCATTTGTTTATTTATTACGTATAACGTGAAGTCAAAATACCCAACAATACCCAGCAATACAAATACCCAACAATGTAAGCGGTAATCAGCGGTGGAAATTTGTATTTTTAAAAATTGCTTCTGCAATTTCTGGGTCAACAAGTGCCAATCACAGGCTTCCTCCGACGAAATCAGTTCGGTCAAGGACGGACTTTGGAATAAGGGTTAACACCCCCCTAACCCTACGCCCGTAAATTTTGACGAGAAATAAAATAAAAAGAAATAATAAATCATTAAAGATCTCATTAAGACGGATTTGAAACCGCCCCAAACCCGGAAAATCTGACGTTCTGAGGTTTGTTGTGTCTCGTGGTAAATAAATAAATAAATCAATTTAAAGAGATTAATTCATTAGCTCATTAGCCGCACTTCCGAAGTTTACCTAGTACCGACGGGCGTCATTAAAATTAATTAATTATAAAATAAATAAATAAATAAAATGCATGTTAAAAGAAGAATAAAAAAACTGGACATTTATTTCTTCATAATTTTATGGAAAACTTTTAGGGCTCTTCAGAAAACTAAGAAATAATGGAGAAGTTCGTTACGGGCGTCGAAAGCAAATGATTTCTATTTGCGGTTTCATCAGTCATTTCAGCTGTCTCTAGGGGGTGAAGTGACCCTCGGTCACCATCGGTTCAACCATCTGGAAGGAGATGGAGGGAAGGGAGATGCCCTCTCTTACCCTATCCCAAGGAAGATGCTGACTAAGAGACGGTCAGGGGTTTCAGACATATTATCTTCGGATGTAATTTCCTACAGGGCGATATTTAATCTAGTTCCTGAGGTGCAAACAATGAGTGTGATGGTGACGAAGACAACGATGATGACTGTCTGTTGATGATGACGATGGATGAGTAAGGTGAGTCGATAATGATTATAACGATGATGATTGTTTAAAGTGGTGAATCTAATCGTCATCAGCATTAAAAAGCGTGATGTCGTCGGTTGAGCTAGTTACCAACGTCATCATTATCATCACAATCATCATCGTCGTCGTCGTCAACATTTTATTTTTATTTTTATTCTTTTTGTTAAATAAAGATAATAGAGATAATAATAGAGATAATACAAAAAAACATTTCCATATATTATGCTCACTCACAATTAAAACGACATTTGCCGCAACGTACCTAACGTAACGCCTGAAATAATTCAAAACAAAGTCCTTAAAGGTTAAAGAGGTTAGCCACGTCATTAAGAACTCGTTAAAATGATATAATTTGACATAATTGCTACTTTTTAAATTTTGTGTGAAAACACACGCGAAGATTGAGAGATTAAAAGAAAATCTGAACTTCAAGATAACACAACAGAGTGCTCCACAATATTCCTTTTGATAACGGTACGACCTCAATTACAGAGGGAAATTGATAAAAAATAAATTAAAAATAAAATGAATGTTTTGAACTTTATTGAACTCACTTCATGTAGTATCTTTGGCTTTTGCAAGCATTCCACGAGGGCATGGAAGGGGCTATGTACTCGTCCGAATAGGAAGCAATCTCCTGTTGACCGGTCGTCTGCTTGGAGTGTTGCGACGAACCCATGGAGTTTGGAAGTTGAGCAGGAGAGGAAATGGACCTTCCATGAGATCCCAAAAAGACGCCCCCATGCGCAGGACGTACACCGTGCAAAAGCTGATCGAGTTGAGGATGGGTCTGACCCAACCGTGGCTCTGGTGGTCGAAAGAACGATGCCGGTAGTTTCCGATTTCTATAGGAACTCGGCAGAGCTTTGTTGTCTTTGTTTTGTAAGACGCTAAAGAGTGCCTCCAGATCAGAATCACTGTCACCCCGAACGTGCAGAATCTGCTGACCATGCTGTTCGGAACGGATTTGCTGAGGTGCGGACATGTTTGCAACCGACGTTGCAAATTAAAGGCTAACTTTCTTAGGTAATGTGTGCCAATTTGACAAACGTACGATTTATTGTCGAGAAAAATAGATAAGCGGTCGCCAGCTTGACTGATGCACAACACCGACTTGATCTTAAAAATTCGAAACGAGATCTTTAAAAATTCTCGACTTTAACCGAGTTTGCCTCAAGAAAATGTTAAGTTACGGTGCCGGAAGACTTGAATAGAACTTTTAATTTTCGTGCCGCTGACCATGGTTGTAGTTCGCTTAAAACCTTCCTATCGACGAACTGATAACATCCCACTTGCTGCTAACTTTTCTGCTTCTGCTAGAAATTGGTTGCGCTGTGTGCATAAAATATGCTGGCGCTGCCTGCAAACTTCAATAATCCTTTATTCATTACGAAATTACTGTTTGTTAATATTTTTAATAATAATTTTATTTACCATTTTATTTTACCAAAAGTGCCCAAACTTTCGTTTGCTTCGGAGGAACAGCCTTTGCGTAGAAATAACGTTTATGCAAACCCTCCAAAAGACGGAAGAAATTAAAAGCAGATATATTAATCCAATCTTTCAAAAGTCTTACCTTGTGATTATGAGTTAGAAAAAATTTATAAATACAGGTAAACCTAAATGTCATGTGATTGTTACTTATTAAGGCAGGAAAATGGTTTGTTCCGAATGAGTGTTGAGGTCGCTCCTAAAGACGTTCTGAATTACTGTGAGCTCTTATCAATCTTATCGACTATATTTTTTTAAGTATTTTTCTAACAAATGAATTTCGACATCTTTTTCCTTCATAAATAGTTTTGTTATCGAGATTATTCTTACATTACCGGCACACAACACTTTGTATTAATTCGAGACTAAATGTTTATTGGAGAATGCATTACACATGTAATTTGTAGAGACTAAGATCTGGCTGAGAAATTTACTATTAGAATTAAGTATGCATTTATTTCATGGTTTTACAGATGAGGTGGATTCTTTCTTCATTCATTCTTACACTTTGTGTCCTTGCACTGACGAATTGCTTGGATAATGGCTTAGTCTTGACACCTCCAATGGGGTGGTTATCATGGGAGAGATTCAGGTGCACAGTAGATTGCAAAAGTTATCCTGACAGTTGCATCAAGTACATCGTTTGAATTCCTAATCAGATTGATTACACAATATTTGTTAATTTGACTTGATTATTTCTTGTCTAGTGCAAAACTCTTTGAGATAATGGCTGATCACGTGGCTTCTGATGGTTATGCTGCAGCAGGGTACAACTTTGTCATCATCGATGATTGCTGGTTGGCCAGAACCAGGGACGAAAGGGGGAGGCTGCAGCCCGATCCAGAGAGATTTCCAAAAGGCATCAAGGCCTTGGCCGACTACGTCAGGATATTTTCACATTTGGACATTTTAAAATTTTTGTATTTCAGTAAAAGAAATAACTTTTATATTTGATTTTTCATTTTCAATAAAACAAATGCCTGTAGATTCACTCCAAGGGTCTCAAGTTCGGCATATACGAGGACGTCGGTCCCCTGACATGCGCAGGATATCCTGGTAGCGAATATCACTTTCAAATGGATGCACAGACTTTTGCAGACTGGGGTGTGGACTACTTGAAGTTTGATGGATGCAACTACTGTGAGAACCAGTACAAGTTTGGTGGGTGAAGACCTCTTTGTTTTATATATATATATATATATATACATATATATAAATATATTTTGTGTTATATTACTTAGTCAAGTATTTTATATGGAATGTCATTTTTATTCTTATATCTTCATTAAAAGTTAATTTGAAATTATTCCTAAATTCTTGAGAATCTCTTTCCGTCTAAGACGTTTTCGGTCGATCGTTCTTCTGAATCCGCTTCCATCCTCGGCTCGCGGTCCCGAGGTCAGCACTCCCTCCTGGAAAATTTTCATCTGGAAATTTCGGCCGACGGACTCGAAACTCGTTTTTTCCGTAAATAGCATTAATGATGGCAACATGCCACTCAAAGACTTCCTGCGATGAAGACGTCGGTCTTCTGGCGTTCTCGAGCTTTCCGAGAGCAACGATTGTGTACGATTCTGCGTGACATTTCGTTGATTGATGCTTGTACAGCTGACTCATTTTATGTCCGATGGATTTTTTTTTACTTCTTCTTTCCAACGTATGTAGGTTACCCCCCCATGGCATTCTATCTCAACATGACTGGCAGACGGATCGTACTCAGCTGTGAGTACGCACTCTACTCTTCCAAGGTTGGACGACTCAAAGCTAAAGTTTTGAATTTATTAATTTAATTTATTTAGTTTTGAATTTATAGTAAATTATAAAATAAATCAACCATTTAGAATGTCAATTCTATTGTTAATTCATGTTTTTAATAAAAAAAATCCTTTGATTTAATTAATCATTTAGAGTGTCATTAATTCATTTTTTTTTTAACCATCCTAACGATTTCCTCAGAAAAACTACACTGAAATAGCCAAGGCGTGCAATCTGGGCAGAAACTTTGATGACATTCAAGACAGTTGGGAAAGTGTCAAGAAGACCGTAGAGTTCTACAAGGCAAATGCAGGAGATTTCGCCTCCGTGGCCCGACCCGGATACTTCAATGACCCAGATATGGTCTATTTTTGTTTCGTGCTGTCAATTTGTGTCACTCCATTGATTTTCTCACACTACCTGATGACTACCTCATCAATTAATCATTGCAAATAAATTCATTTGTTTTAATTAATAATTTATTTATTTTAATTGTTTGCAATTAAACGTGTTAATCTATCTCGTAGAACCATTACATATTTATGACCTTTTAACGTTTCCAGCTTATCATCGGGAACTTTGGACTCAGCCACGATCAGGAGCAGGTCCAGATGGCCGTCTGGTGCATCCTTGCTGCTCCGCTCATCATGTCCAATGACCTTCGGAGCATAAGACCCGAGTCCAGAGAAATTCTTCTCAACCCCCTGGCCATCAAAGTCAACCAGGACCCACTAGGAGTTCAGGGCAAAAGATTGTACTCTGTACGTTGCAGCTTTTGTTGGAAGCTTTGTTTACTATTTTTAGAGCACCTTACGCATCTCGAGAGGATATGGAGGCATTTCTTACTTGATTGCCATTTGTATGGCCATTCTACCCATGAGTTCTCCCTGGGTTCTGCAGGCCTGGTATTGAACACAACACACAATGACTCTTGCCACGTCCTTCTCCTACAAAAATTCTAACCAATCGTTGTTGGGAAATGTTTATTTATTTTTTTTATATCTTATCTTATTTTATATTTATTTATTTATTTATTCTTAGCTGGGTCACGTTGACATCTGGTCAAAACCAATAAATTCACCGAAGGGAAGCTTTGCATTTGCAATTGTCAACATGGAAAGTTCTGCCATGCCTTTGAAAGTCACTGTTGGAATTTCGGTGAGGATTTGCAATTTATCAATTTAATACAAAACTAATTTATCAATTTAATACAAACCTAATTTATCAATTTAATGTTAACCTAATTTATCGACTTAATGCTAATTACGTTTCAAATGACTTTCTTTCAACGACAGTCATCTTACCAATCGTGGGAATTCAATGATCCCGACGATCCACCAAAAGGCTTCAACATCACAGACATCTTTAAAAACAAAAGCATGGGCTACTACAATGCTAAGGACAACATTACCGTGATCGTCAATCCAACCGGAGTCTTCTTTGGCCTCGCGATTGCCGTTTGAAAGCTTTCTTTTTGTCCCAGCAGCAGATCTTCCAAAGTTTGTCTTTGAATTCACATCACAATTTTCTTGTGCGAATTTTTCAGTCCTGCTCCCTTTTTTTAAAAAACAATGTCATCCGATCGTCGTCCATGTCTAAATTCGTTTGCATGTTTTTTTTTCTGTTGTGTTTCAGACACTCAGTCATTAAAACGACGGGGATTATACGCATAGTTTGGCCTCTTTGGTTTTATTCTAACTCCAGTAAAATAAAAATAACTCCCTACCCATGTCAGAACAGCACATGAGTGACTGAATCCCAAAGCCAACTTAACTCCAACTTAGAATTGAGATTGAACAATGATTTTAACTGTATGGGAGGATACAAGTGGCTAATTATGGCATTTAGGGTACTGTCATGCAAAGGACTTGCAACATAATCAATCATATTAACTGGCCAGCCCACACCCTTGTCAACAATTGAACCAATTATTATGCCTAAGCAACATCGCAACAGTGTTGACAACAACAGGAACATCATAAGCGAGAGTATTGTCAACACCATTGAAGTGAAACAATTGTCCTTTTTGGCCCATTGCACAGTGGTAAAAGTTGTGATACCATCGGGCAAAACCTTCCGGTCGACGCCTTATTCCTGCCACTCGACATTTTTAAAAGCAAACCTGATGACCCCTGACCTGACATATTAAAAGGGACTCCGAAATAAACGATTATTTCTTATTAATAACTGAAAAATCCGAAAGAAGAGATACAAGTTCAATAGCAGAGAGGGATATGGAAAATGATTTAAAAACAGTCTTACTTCCTCGAACTGAAATGAAATAGTACGGCCGATCGCGACATCGCAAACGCGCGCTTTTTTCCCACCGTTTCTTTTCTTTTTTTTATTTTTCTCTCTTTCTACTTCTGTAGTTTGAACGGAGCGGCCAGAGGGCGCTCAAAACCCTCTCACCGGTCCACAAGCAAAGTGTTTTAAAATAAATTCCTCTGCGAAAATCTCCGAGCGTTCGAGAGAGTCGGAAAAACGGCCAACGTCGTGCGCGGATCCGTTGGCACGGAAACGGGAAACCGTTTCGCGACATCTTCAGGAGTCGGCTCGTACCTTCCGACGCTTTTACCGTTTTTGATGCACTCGCGTGTCAAGGTGCCTGTCGAGTGGTGGTAGCAGTAGCAGTAGTGGTGGTAGTGGTAGTGGCAGTTGTATATTATACATACAAACATACAAGTGTGGGTCACCATGTTGAAGGGAGAAATTGATGTCAATGTGAAAGTTCTTAAATAACAAGTATGTCTGACCGTCAATTGTATTTACACATAGAGACATAGAAGAAAAATATATATATATGTATATATATATATATATATATATGTTTGTGTGTATGTATATATACGTACACATTCATGTATTTACTCGGATGCGTGGGTGCGTGCTCGCGTATTCGAGCGTGTTTGCACGCCCGGAACAGAAGCATCTCGACCGACGTCAGAAAATTTAGGCAGAGAAAAGGTTTTGCGATCGGGACTCTGAGAAAAACACGTCTCCTATGAAAATATGAGCGACCGTAGGAGGTCGGAGTCCTCCGGCGCCATCTTCCGGCAGGAGGTCGGGGACTTCCGGAAATCCCGTCGACCGGAAAAGTAGGAGGAGGAGGAGGAGTCGTCAGCCTTTGAGGAAAAAACCCGTTTCAAAAATGACTCGTTGGCGTTCGAAACGACGACCGAATATCATTCGACGCTCGTCAAGCCCCTCGATGGTGATGATGATGACATGGGACCGACCAATTACAACCACGGGACAAACGAGTAATAAGCCAAGTTTCAAAGAAAGTTAATAACAATATCATGACAGTGGCAACGATAACATCGATGATAAAAGTAATGATAATAATAATAATAATAATAATAATAGTAACAAGGATGATAACATCGAGAAAATCTTGCAAGTGAATCCACGAAAGAAAGAAAACGAAACCACATATCACCAGTGCCTATCACTGCCATCATCACCATCATCAACAGGATAACAAGTTAGTCAAGTATTTACAACGAATTATAATAAAATTCTATGAAAATTTGAAAACCAATCGACGGTAATTGAGCAAGTCAAGTATGAAGACTCCGACGCTGTACACGGGAACACCTCAGTTTAGCGAGAGTTTAAAGAGTCTCGCTTTCTTTACCATTCCAGACACGAATTTCTTGAAAAAATATTCTAATAAGTCAAAAAGCTCATCTGCTCCGAGAGCGATACAAAAATATCCAAAGGAAATTCCAGCAAGTGAAGAAGTTAAGGAGGAGGAAGGAACTTCCGTCCGGAATCGGAAACCGAAAGTCGGGGAAAGGTCCGGACGCCGCCCGATGGAACGTCGGAGATGGAATGAAACTATGTCTAATAACCCTGATAATGTGAACACAAACAATGCCAGAGAATAAACAAAAGCTCATGGAATGACAACCCTTCTCCTCTGCGGAGCGACGCCGGACGGCGCGGCGACCGGATCCGAAGAGTCGTCCGATCGCACGACTCCGGTGCGGGCGGATGGGAAGTTTAAGTGCATGACATGAACGTGCGAATGCATTAGAACGAGAAACGTCGGATAGAAAGACGACTCGATAACTCAAGATTTAGCGGAAAACAATGGAGAATGCAAAAAAAACAAACAAACAAAATGAAACAAGTAAACCGAACTCACCGACAGTTGCACGGACCAGGAACCGGTCCTTGGCGAATGAAATCATCCACGTCTCTCTCTATGTCTCTCTCTCTCTCTCTTTAATGGCGGACCCGCCCGAGGAATGTGGCAAACTCTACGGAGTCGCATGCGAACGAAAAAACTCAGACGAGAGCGAACGAAGACGAAGAGAGTGCGTCGTACGAGACTCGAAAAACAAAATGGCACGTCAAAACTCAACGTCTTCGAAGGAAAAAAAAAATACGTCGACGTCCGGTGAAGCTAAACCCGTGCCCGAGATGCAGGTGGAAAAATACGATCCGTGCAGGAAAGCGAGATTTTCTCTCATCGATCTTCATCTTCTTTTTATTTATTTTTTGTAAAATGAAAAAAATATGCAAAATATGCAGAATATGCAGGTCGTTGCTTACAAAAGCTATGACTGGGAATGAATAGACAGACTGACTATAATTGCAAATAGAAGAACTAAACTCGACTATTCGAACTAATGCAAACCAGACCGAAGAACCGGCGTTCGACACCACCTCCCGGGAGAACGGGAACGTCGGCAGACGTCATTTTCTCGCGGCCGACGCTGCCGTCGTTGCGGTCGTGGCCGTTGACTTCTTCTCGACGGACGTCGAACTCCTCCGGGCCCGAAAAGAAACGTGACGGATGAAAGAGAAACAACGAATCAAATGGCGATGCTTCCCCTCCTGACCCTAGGATCGTCCGACGACTCCCAGTTCGTTCCGTCGTCGTACTCGTCGTCCTCGTACTCCTCGACGGCCGCCTTCCTGGGTCCGACCGGGACCGCCCCGACTGGGACGCTCGACGTCTCCCCGATCTGCACCCGTTTGACCTGCTGCATCTCGATGTTCTCGTCCGCCCTCTGCCTCGGGCGCTGGTGGATGACGGCCGTCGTCATGGAGACGTGGGGGGATTTGGAAGAGTGCAGTTTCTGAGGTTGTTGAGACGATTGTTGGGGAGGATGGTGTTGTTGCTGATGATGATGATGGTGGTGGTGCTGTTGTTGTTGGCGCTGGGCGAGCGCAGGTTGGGGTTTCTGATGCTCGTGATGTTGTTGCTGTTGATGTTGTTGTTGCTGATGTTGCTGATGTTGTTGTTGATGTTGTTCGACATTGAGCAGTGCTGAAGATTGTTGTACAGAGGTGGAGGGTTGCTTCTGGGAAAGCTGAGATGTCGAGCGAGGCAGACTCGTGGTAGTCGTCGTTGTCGAGGTTGTGTGCGTCGCCTGCTGGGCCGAGAAAGGATGGGTGGCCCTCCAATAGGCTTCCAGGAACTCGGCCAGGTGTTCGCAGGCCTCGTCCAACTGGTTTTCGTCCAAGATGACATCAAAAACTTCCTGTTTTTGACGATGAAGTCAGGAGCATGAGATCAAACGGCGAGATCGCGAAAACTAAAAAATAGCTATATTATCGATAAAAACAATTAAAAACAATGCAGGAATAAAATTGTATGGTTACTAATTTTGATGTTGACGGGGGCTGCCATTTGAGCTTGACCAAAAAGATCGGGGATTCGATATATATATATATATATATATTTATATATATTTACATATATATGTATGTATGTATGTATATATGATTGATGCAGATGTATCGGACAGTTGGTCCGCTGGTGGTTGGCAACAAAAAAAGCGAAAGCCACACCCACCGGGTTGCATTGATTGAGTTTCTCCGCAGCCACCAGTTGAACGTTCATGTTTCGACTCTGTGACTTCCCACGACTTTTTATCAATTTTTGCAGAACCTTAAGGAATATATATTTATATATATATATAAATGTATATGTATGAAGAATATATAGATTCTATATAGATATATATATATAGATACAGATATATATCAAGAGATACTCCCTATTGGCAAACCTTTTGTTGTAAAATTAAAGAATAAATCAGATTTACTCTTCATAGTTAGCAATAAGAAAATGATTCAAGAAATAAACATGCCCAAAAGAGCCCGGCATCGTCGTTATGGCCAGGGTCGGATAAAAACCGCTCGTAAAACGATTACCAATCAAAATCACGGCCAATTCGAACGAGTTTGAAATCAAATTCAGATTTCACGACTCGCGAGCTCACTTTTGGCGAAGCAATTTTGAGGTAGACGAGTATGGGGGCGAGAGAGGTCTTGGTGAGTTGAGACGGGTGGTTGATCGTGTCGCAGTCCAGCACCACCAGATGAAGGGCACGAGCCAGCTCAAAAATCCTCTCGATTTCTGCTTGCACCTCCACTGCGGATTCGAGGTCGCATCAAAGTCAGCAACTAATTTTGGTTAACCGCCCTACCGGTTACATTATAGCATTGCAAATAAGTTAATGTTATTATTAACTCACAAATATAAGCTAATGTTATTGCATTACAAATTAGCATTGCTAAATTGCAAACGATACCAAACTTACAAGTTACAAACTTAAAACGTTAACAAACAATGCCGTCTCGGGCATCTCGTGCCTCCCCGACTCAAAATTTCCGTCGCCATCGCACAAAATAAAATAAAATATACAAAAAAAAATGGACGCAGAAAAAGGAAAAGCAGTTCTACACAAGACCTATGCAAGAGGACCGACTGTTGGATCGTTCCATGATGGCACGCTTCGTGGGATTGTTGAGCAAAGTTCGCTTGGCCAGGGATATGTCCGCCGTTACTCTTGTTATTGTGATCCTGCAGAAAGGAGGAGGTTGTTGTTCTATGAAACTATACTGTGTAAACTAAAGTGATTTTAAATCAATTGTTTTTGCCAAATATCGGATTGCAATGTTATAAAATGATTATTGAATAAGCTTAATATCTTAGTATAATAATAATATTATTATTACATTAATTAATAATGAATATTATTAAAATTATATAATATTACAATAATAATAATTGTTATTATTATAACTATTAATATTATTATTATAATATTATTACCAAATAACATTATCTTGAATTTATATCATTACATATTAATAATATTTCAATAATTAATAAATAATATTATTTAATTTTTCCGACCTCCCTTCGAATTTCCTCTTGAGGAAGTCAAAAAGTGCTTTCTGCATCATGTCAGTGACCTCGTATCCTTTCAACGAGGGACCAATCAGAACGACTGGTCTCATTGAAGGCACCACTTCGTATGGAGGCACGCTTTCCACCTGGAAACACACAAACACCACCATTATTATTATTATTATTATTATTATATACAAAACAAACATACGAAGGGAAAAAAGGAAGCGAGTCACCTTTTTGAAGAAAGGTTTCTTCCTGTCCTTTCCCGTGATTCCAAAGCTGACTCCCGACTTGATGTTGTTGCCGAGGCTGTCGTTGTCCTCGTGTCCCTCCAGGTCCACGTCTGCATCGTCGTCGATGATGATGATGATGGTGGTGATGTTATCAAAATTATTAACTGCGTCGATGCTCTATAAGATTCTGATATCTTAACGATATGCGTGGGTGCCGTTCGGTAACATAAACGAGGTGCAACAGCTCGCCATTACTTGCCTTCAAGGTAAACAAAGTTAAGGTAAGCAAGTATAGTAGCTAATTATAATTAAAGATACTCTTAAGAGTAGCTAAGAACTTAACTCCTATTAACTTGTTGGTTTTAGTACTTAATTAATATTCAAGGTCACCTGGAGTGGGAGGTGTTGAACCACAGCTGTTTGAGGATTTTGAATACAAGAGGTTGTCAATATTTGATGATGACCCCATCCTGAATTATCACATGAATAATTAATTAGGAATAGAAATAATTTATATATAAGCAACGCTGCAAATTCCCATATATCCCGATAGTGTGCGATTAACCAAAATAAGGTCCAGCTCTTATAACTTGGGCATTGTAACAGACACAACTTTTTATATATACAGAACTTTCAATTGAAGCATTTCAATATGACCGAGAGGAGCAAAAAACTTGGACCTAGTGACAATAATAATAACTCTGAATGTTGGCAAAATGGTGAACAACAAATTGTTAACAAATTAACAACTAAAAAGAAATCAGTAAAAATAAAATATCCAATAAAAAGTAAAATGGAATCAAACTTTGCAAAACTCTTTCCGGACTTGGACTGCTGAGTCTGCCTCAAGGTTTCGAGACGAGCAGGACTCGGAATGAAGCCAACGTCGCATCCCTCCTTGACCAATCTCCCGACCCACCAGTTGTTGTTGTACTTCTGTCGAATAGATAATGAGGAAATCGATTAATAATCGGAATTATTCAAGTCCAAAAAATGAAGAAATTTAGACAAGACTTAGTTTCAAATTAACTTGAAACTTAGTTTCCAATTTGTGATGTCCTTTTTATTATTATTATTATTATTATTATTATTATTATCATTAAAAATTCTTCTGAACTGTCAAAACTTAAGATCTAGGCTTCCCTCCTTTAAACAATCCAAAGCACTTTTCTCGGTCTCAGAGCAAGAATCAAAATCGGACGAATCAGAATCAAACCAAACGGGAATTAGGGAACGAGAGAATAACAAAAAAGAGACGACGACAAAAAGAAAAATCCCAACCTCCTTGATGTGAAGAAAGTCTTTAGCAGCAAACGAGACGACGTAGTTGGGCAGCGGGGGCTCGTCCTCCCTCGAGCCGTTGTAGCTCACGTTCGTTTTCACTGCAAAGGCAACTGGTTTCGTCTGAAATAATGTTTTAAAATAGTTTTAAGCATCGAGCCATGAGTGAGTTAAATCCTTCGTCGATCGACTCCATTAAGCGACTTGGCTTTTAATTGAACCACAAAATAAACTTTTTTTGAAGAAAATTATCTATAAATTGTTTTTTAAAAAAGCAGTGGAGCGAATCAAAACCATTTAATATTTCAACCGGTTATCAAATTAGCAAGGAATTTTATTTAACCTTAAATTCGAACATGGATTTGAGATTACATTTCACGAATAAAAAATTCACAAAAATCACTCCACAAACACAATCAACAACAATTTTGTCAACAACGTCAAATCCACAAGCGATAAGAAAGTGCACGGAACGCTTCGAGTCAAACCCGAGAAGGTTGTAATCCTATTTGAGGAGAGAGTTGCATGAAGAACACCTTGTAATCCTATTCCATCAGAAACCACTCAAACCAATTAAAGCACCTATCTCCTCCCCACCACCCTTCCTGCTCAAAACTCAAACTTGGGGAAATTTTGGGGAGTTTTCCATTGCTATCCTGGTAACTAAAATGAATCATAGAAGATACTTGAGTTTCAGTCATTAAACTGCTCATTATACGAAGCGGTTTTGCGATTTCACGGCGAGCGTTAGAAAATAATAGTCCTCTGCTATTTGTCCGATAGTGGTTTAATCAAAACTAATTAATGCTAATTAATTAAAACAATTAAAAATCTTTGCCTTTAAGGCACTACAATGACCCTGATATTTGCACCATGCCCCTTAACCCGAGAGTTCAATAATGGTTCGAGTTGGGTGTTGAATACCATGCACTACACACTGTGACTCTTGCCAGCATCATTGCATGAAAGAATATTGGGCTAAAATTGTTCATCAGAATAAGGTACTATTCTTCAGCTATGCAATGACAGTTTCTAAAGGTTAACTAGAAATCATGTCAACACTTCTCAGTGCAAACAAGGTAAGGGGACAATCATTACAATGAAATCGATCAAGACTAGGAGATTCTAGAAGCCGATGATATCTAAATTGAACAAAGAGCAGCAGATGCAAAGGTCCAAAATCATTAACACAGCAAAAGACTGACAAAAAATGTCATAAATTCAAACTGAAAGGCCAGAAAGCTTTGGCATCCCAAAGCAGCTTAAAAAGCCAAAGACGCATCCCCGGTCTTTTCCATCTCGTTCCAGAAAGGAGCTTCGGTCGAACCGAAACCGTTCTCCGACGTGGCTTCGAATTTTTCCTCTTTAACTCTTTATATTAACTCTCTCCCCCGTGCGTCGCCATCTCTCTGTTTTCTGCACGACACATGCATTGGAGGTGACTCAAAATCCAAATCACCTGTTACAAGCTGCTGGCAATTTCTGAGGAGAGGATCAGAAAAAACATCGCGGAACAAACATCTCGTCATCCGTAGTTGTTTTCGAGTAGAAACTTCGATGACGATGATGTCCTTTATCAATCCAGGTGTAACTCACGACCACTTCCGAAGGTAACGTGACACTATGAATGAAGAAGGGGCATCTCTATTCTCACATGAGAAAGCTTGGAAGTTGAGTAGGGAAAGTAAAGGTCTAGTCTAGAGTCAGTCGTAAGCCATATACCGAACCGAGTGCGTACATACCACCGTCGCACGAACGAACAGACGCAGAGAGTAGCGATAAAGATGTTGCGTATCTTGCCCGCAGCAGAGGGAGGCTACGTTCGTTCGTTCGTTCATCGATAAAGTAATAAACATCCATCCGACCATCTTCAATCCATCATCGCTTTCAATGAGTTTTGAAACCTTTGAGAAAACTCTGATTGCTAGTCCAAAAAAATGGCTAGTAATACGTGCGCAAAGAGCACGGTGACAGGAAGTTATCGCAACACCCACGTGACCGTTAAGGTGACTGTGATTGATGCAGGATATGGGTATGAATGTTGGTTGATGTCTTATCAACACTGTTGCGTCTTTCATCACTTGTTGTTACAAATTGGTGTAAAATGCTCTTAGAGTACAAAATATGCAAAACCACTTCCACTATCACTTAAAAGTCTAGCAATATCTAATAAACAATATGGCCCAAATAATAATAATAATAAAGAATCAAACTTTTTTAACAAGAACTAACAAATGAATTAATGAACATAATAAGAAGACTCCAAGCCTGTTGAGGCGATAAACATGACGGGGCATTTCGAGGGAACGTCGAAAACAATGAATTGATAATAAAACGACAAAACATGGAGGAAAATGTTGTCCAGTTTGATCGAAAAAACTGGTGACAATCCAAGCGACCGAACGTGGTGATGGCAATCAACTCACTCTTGCTCTTTCGAGCATGGCCAGGGCAAGTTTCTCAGCATTCTTTTTGACGACTTCTGCGTCCTCGTCCAGTGAGAGATTGGATGAGTTCTGGCTGCAGTTCGATTCGAATGAACCCTGCTGCAAAACGGCAAGGTCGGGTCAGTCACGTTAGATCTCGTTCAAAATGACACTACTTCGAAGTTACTTCAAAATTACATAAACGTGATATTACGAAAAAAAAAATAACAACAATGTAGATGCAACCATCACCATCACAATCATCATCATTCCACTCTGCCTCTTCAATCTGGCCTATAATTGTCTTAATGCAAGTCAAAAGCAGATCTTCTTTGCAAACGGAGGTTATAATCTAAAGCCTTCAATTGAAAAACCTCGAACAAAAAAGCATTCAAATATGGAGATGTAGACGTTTCTCTCCGAATTCGGAGGTGGCCGACAGACAATGTCGCGTGGTCCGCAAACGAGATTGAAAATATGACAATAAGTGTCTGGATGTTCTCTAAAGATGCATTCTTAATCACCCGAGTGAATCCGGTGGCCGCACGTGTTATTGACCAACTCGGCTTTGAATTTGGCTAGTTTTACTTGTTCGATGCGAGCTAACGCATCCTATTAGCTGCGTCTCTATAGAAGTGGATTAATTCTACTAATTGTAGAGCATGTTTCACTTGATTCTTGGAAATGCACCCCCATGGGAATGAATATTTCGAAAACCTATGTTGATTTTCAGAATTTTTTGCTCGTTGCAACCAACAACACCGTTGTCAAAGAATGGTGAGGTTTACTCAATACAAGTCCAATCTGATTGCTCATATTTTTAGCCATGATATAAAGGAATGAACAATGGGATTTTATTTTCCCTGTGGATTGAAAAGCCTTGAGTCCAGGCCAAAGGTTGCAGGGTGCATTAATGCACAAAATATGAATTCAATAACTGTTTGCTTGAGTGCCTGAGAATTCACATATTTGTGAAGACTGCTTTGAAACTGCTGTGTTCACATAAATTTATTATCTTTTTTATTACGAGTTATTACAAGAGGGCTGGCAAATGGCAGGATTAATATAACATCTTTCTAATGCTAGGACTGGAGACAAACTCCATCTTTAATATGTAATATGTTCAAGTCAGACCATTGAGTGACAAGGTATGAATGAGTTTGCACATTCAGTGTCCCTGCGACAGGAGGCCAGCTGGACTGCTGCACACAACAGCACACCATGCCATGTCAATGTTATCATTAATGTTGGTTTGTTTATTAAAGAATATTGATATAATTGTGCCTCGCTTATTCATAAGAGTTCTAGTGTCACATGATTTCTAGTGTCACAACAAATCAATTACATTTCAGATAACAAAGATTACAAAAGATTGCATAATAAACCAAGCAATAATTTAATTCAAAGTCCAATTGAATAAAGGTTAAAATAATTTTTTAATGTTTATATGAAGAGACATGTTAATATATTTTCGACAAATGTATTACTTCAATATCACAAACATGTTAAACATGTTTTTCTTTTAATTTTAAATTTATTCTGAAAATGTCAAAGCCAGAAACCAAAGATCGGTCAAACAGATGCAGATGCGGTTCTGGAAATCCAATCCACACAGAGACTTATAAAAAAGCCCTAAATGTCTTAAATTATTTTCATTCTAGTCAAAGCAGATCACGAAGCTATGAAGAAACCTCAAAGCATATAAAAACATGAAACTCATTTGGGTTAATGCAATTATAACAAAAGAAAAACAAGCAAGAAAAAAATAACAAAGAAATAATAAAATTCCAAAATGCTTTTCCATTATTTCCATGTTTAGCCTTTTAATGAATCAATTGCTATCGCTAATTGCTCAAAAAGCTTTGAGGAACACGAACGATTAGAAGTCGTATCGATCAAGTGATCTGCCATCTCTGCTTTTCCATTATCAAAT
This sequence comes from Hirudinaria manillensis, assembly GCA_034509925.1. NCBI lineage: Eukaryota > Metazoa > Annelida > Clitellata > Hirudinida > Hirudinidae > Hirudinaria > Hirudinaria manillensis. The sequence continues at coordinate 1,668,806 of CM067535.1, forward strand.
AATTTAATATCGTTCAAAGTTCATCTCAAAATAACCATACTCTTACATCTAAATAAAGTTTCTTAGTTGGCTCAGATGATATTGGGTGTTATTTCATAAATTTATTTCATAATGTTTCACAGCTTAAAAGTAATTCTGCTGCAATTTATTAATTCTTGGCTTCTTGGGTTACAATTTGCTCCACTTTTCATAAGAAAATGTTGTTTTTATTTGTTTTCACAAAATTTTATAAAATATATTTTAAAATAAATAACTGTAAAAATAATTTAATACTCGACCAAAAAGACTCAAATTTATCATTAATTTTTTGCTAAATCTCTCAATTTATCAGAAAAAAACTACTGAAACATGCAGAAACCTGTTGGACAAAACTGTTTGAACTGTCGGAGTAGCTTCGGTCCGATCTTCTGGAACCGTCTGAAGTTCCGACGGGTTGTGTTTGAGGCCACTTCTGCAATGAGAAAGAGTAACGAACGTTAAAATAAAAATCGTCTCCTTTTCCATTTCTCCTCTAAGAAATGAATAAAAATGACCTCTCGTTGGCTAAACATCCAACAAAAATAACAAACAAAACTTCAAACTTTTGTTTTTAGTTGGAACAAAATACATCGACAACTGCTTCTAAGAAATAAAAATGTCTACCCTCAAAACCCCTTGCTACTAGCTGGTGTGGCGATTGATATGGTGCTTAAATGAGAATAGAAGTTCAAAACTGTTAACCTCTCTTTTTTCTTTTGTATAAGAATAAAGATGTTGTTAAAAACATAAATGAAACAAGTCCACTCAAATGATTCACACTCAAATAAAATCTCCATGCTAACAAATATCATTGTTAAATGAGTCATTAAAAATATTTTATACCTTACCAATTGATTATAATTACGTTTTTTAATTATAACTTTTTATTATTTTCTTGAATCTTCATCTAATACAAAAAATTAAATTTTAAAAATATTATGGCTTTTCACTAAATGACTGCCCTTCTCAAATGTCTTGTCTTTAATCATACTTTAATCACTGCAGCTTTACAATTTACTCCTTAATATGTAGTTTAGATAATAAATAAAAAAAAAACAATAATAATGCAATGATCTGCAAAACTTACCCTCATTTGAAAATGTGCATTTAAATCACACTTTCAAATTTCAATTCACATTCCAAATAATCAACAATAACAAGTAAAATACGAAATATCTATTTATATTTATGCTTCTTGGAAACAAAACAATTTTCAGAAAAAGCAAAAGATGTAAAATTTAGTAATCCATTTAAAGGATGAAACAATTTCATAAGCATGATTCCTAAATATCTGACCGGAATGAACGGCAGAATAAAAGTCAAAAACACGCCCGAACAGCAAATCTAAAGCTATGCTGAAATGATTTGAACAGATGCTTTAATTCATTACTTGGTGCATTCCTGTGAACGGTTCTTGATCCGGACGCCAAGGCGTAGCATAACTCTGTGCCATTTGAAATTAAACTCAAAAATTGTAACTTCGCAGGAAGTAAACGAAAAAAAAATCACTAGTGGAAGCCTGATCAGAGCTGGTCTCCATCGAACTTTCTGACAACTAACTCATTTTAATCGAGCGTCTAACGAGTTACTAAAACTGGCAATTTCAAGCACTTTCCCCAAAATGTTGTTTCCTTTGAAATAATTATAATCCAATAAATCTATCCAGTCACTCGCATCTCATAACCGAGACGGTTTTCCTATTCAGGAGCAAACGGACTGCAACAAGTGTTGTAGTTATAACATTTTCTTCAATGTAATACTTTAAATGGTTTCCAGATAAAACTAAATAAATTATGCTCGATTGTGAAAATAATATATTTTTAAAGAATGACCTTAATTTTCTTGTTCACTTTGAGTTTTCTTTGGTCTTTTCATTAATTCTTACTGTAGTGAAATTTTATTTTGTATTTAACCTGATGTTATTCAAAAAATCATTTTTTTAGAATCGCCTTTAATGCACTTTATGTCTAAAATTTTAAATGAATAAGAAACAATAAAAATGTAAAATTTGCGCACAATCTGGTTTGACCTTATGTGTTAGCCTCTTTATGTAACACAGTCACCGTTCATTGTATTATTTGTTTAAAAAACACATATAAACTACTGAATAATCTCAAACAGTTATTTTAAATATATGTATAGCAGAACATTTTTAGAATTCGTAAAAACATCGTTCACACCACTCGATTGAACCTAGTTGTGCATTCTTTGAATTATATGCGTAATTTGTAGCCAGGGATTATCATTAGCAGCCTTAAACCAAGATAATACAGCTTACATTCGGAAAGCGAACTCAATACTGTCGTTGTAATATCTTTAGCGGCCTTTGTATCAATAACACTATTTTGGTTTGAACACATTTCTTCCTTATTCTGAAAATTCCTTCATACTTATTAATAAATAGCTTGTATCTTTTTCGTAAAAATAACTTAATGCACTCTGGTGAGTTTATTATGCAACCCCTAACAACTTAGCGGTTGACATAACTTTATCGAGCAGAGATTCGCTTACGTTGACACTAATTACTTAATTTGCATATGTTATATTTCGACATATGATAAAGTTGTTTAAAGGAGCAAAATTGTAATAAAGTAAAACTTTTTAGTTACTGATACTTTGAATGCAAATTTCCCGGTTATGAAAAACGCTGACGTTCTCCACAAAAAAAATTATCATTGTTGTCATCGGAAGAACAAAGTTTTTCCTTATAACTTATTTTAGAAATTTGACTAATACTCCAAATTAGTAAAATTAGTATGTAAAATACCCAAAATAATAATTACAATTAACTGCGTAAGAAACTTGGACTTGTGAACCCATATCTTAATCACCTAATCAAGAAAACGATGTTAATAAATCAATCAAACAAATAACTTTCAAAAGCATGCTAGCTAATTTTCAAAACAAAAGGCAAATCCCAAATTGTGATAGATTCCCCTTAAACTAGTGGATATGTCATTCACTATATAATCTATAATCATCAAATTTTCCAAAGTTTATTAGAAGGCATTTCTCGCACTCCCCGAAACTAATATTTCTAATGACTACTTTGAAAATCCGTAGATAATAGTCGATGATATTACATAAATAACTAAAAACGTAAAAGCCCTAGCTTTTACCGGGAAAATATCTGTCTAATTAGTTCTAGTCCATGAAAAGCTGATAAAATTGTTACTCATGAAACCATTACTCGGGATTATTCATGTTTTGTCCCGTCCTTAAGAAAGTTATTTAAATGTTGAAATCTTTGCAATTTATTTGTTAGAGTGTAGGCTGTTAAACTCAAGAGGGTGATTAGAAATTTATTCCGAAATAATTTCGTAGCTTCTATCCATTCATAGAATTGAGCCCAGGGAGGCATAGATTATGCTAATTGAACAAGTTGTGTAAACCTCTGAATCGTCCATGACTTCCGTTTGTTGAATATTCGAAGCGCTCGTCCGAATTTATAAACTGTTTTAAGCAAAAATTATGAATTTATTTAACTTGCTGTCCGTTTCGCTAGTTCTAATCTTCTTTTCGTCGTCACTGGCTCAGGATTCCGACGTTAGTATTGAGGTATTAATTTCATGAAAGTTGGTTTTGGGAATAAGCAAAACATGCAGTCACTGTCAATTGAATATTTTAGAGTTCGGAATATGGGAGTGGAATCGATGATTACAGTGGAGCTGGTAAGAAATAACTGATTTTATTGGAATTGATAAATGCAAACACACAGTATTTGAGAATATGGTTCTAAATTCACAAAGAAAAACAAACTTTCGTGCTTTAAACTTATCGTTTGCCAAAATTGTGTTTTTAAGACTATTTTTGTTAACCTGAAATGTTATAAACCATTCATTTAGCCTGGTAAATCTAGTACTCTTAGAAATATTTAACATGCTTTAAAAGCATTGCTGACTTATTATTAGTCTTGAAAAGATTACTAAATATAGTTGTGAGTAGACTTGACAAACCTTTAACATCATTCAGAATTGCCCATTACAGGGAATAGGATTTCAGGTCACTTAGTAATAATTAAGATAATCTTTTAAATAGATATTGAAAAATAATTTCTACTTCAGTGTTCACTGAAACATCAAATATTTTCTAATAAAATAAATTGCTAAATGAATTTGAAATGTTATCTCACAAAATGTAACATTTGTCATCTGGAAAAACCTTTAATGACTTGTTTCTAAGAAAGCACAAATTGTTGCATAATGGAGTGTGATGTGTGACCAACCTACTCGTTCACAATAGTTCTTGATGTTCAAAAATTGTTGTCAGTTCACAATAATAACATTACCATTTCATGATTCTTACTCGGATGATCTTACTTCGATGGAGGACAATTTATGAGTGATTTATGTTCCTTCGTTCATTTTATAAACTTGTTCTTTTTTTCTGTTAATTTATTTACAGTTATTTCCCTCCGTCATTTTTCATTGCACAATGAGAAATCATTTCTGCCTAGAATTATTATCATCAAAGAAAATTTCTTTGGTGGCAATTAATATTTGTTCTTGTTTAATAACATTTGAAAGGAATTGTTCATTATGTAATTTTGACATCATATGATGCTCTGATGATCTCGACTATGAGTTTGTCACAGTCGTCTGCCAAACAAATGATGATGTGAATGTGATTTTCTTCAAAAACCAACTTAATGATTTAATTGCCTCGTACTTTCATGAGAATGTTGTTAATCTGAAAGTAGGATTGGATTTTGTTTATACGAATGATATTTGAGATAATATATTGCTATTTATAAAGTTATTATCATGCAAATCTTAAATATTTTGATGTAGGTTTAACATCTTTATCACATACATTTGACCTTGTTTACATCTCCATCAAATCATCATCATCATCATCATTACAAATTATTCCAATCCTTCGAGCACCATCATTCGGAAGATTTTGACAGTTATGAAATTCTCCATAAGAAATTATCAGGCAGGCTTGAAGAAATATTGCCTGTTCACATGTTATCAACATTTACTTCAATATGTGGGAAATCTCAAACAATCTTCTTCTTTTATTTTGTTTTTTGTTTGTTGTTTTTCTAGCTATTCAAAGTTTCTGTTCAAGGCACATCAGGCATTTTATGTGAAATAACTGTTATAGATATCAGCCTTTCTGATCTACGCAATGTTTTCTAAGCTTTGGAATGCCCCTGCAAGATCTATGCTTAAAGATATCATCCAATCCAAATGGCTTCAGTCGGAGGATGTGTCCTTGACAATCTCTTTTAGAGCTCTCTGAATTTAATATTGCTATGGGAGATGAATAGTTCAATAGTTTGTATAGCACTGGAAAGTTGTTATGCTGTTGTTTTACATTCCATTTGAAAAGTTATCAGTTATGCCTGGAATGTGAACTGATAAAAGTAAATGTATGCTTTTCTGTAACTTAATGAGTTATATGACCTTGAAATTTGATTGGTACCTGCTCAAAGCAGGGCATAAGGATTTGACCAATGACTGACAAGAGATACACGTTGATGTGCAAATGGCATTCATCCTCCTGATGTACTTATTGTTTTAACTGCTGCCTATAAATCCTATATAACTAGAATCTAAAGTAGGCATTCCATTCTTTAACTTGGCATAGGTTTGTCTCGACCCAATATTGTAGTTCAGCCTCTCTTCATTCTTCCTCTGGTGACCCCCCCCCCCATGAATTGCATAAAATTCTCTTCTTGCGTTCGGACTAGACAAGTGTGAGCTTCACTTTATCTGGAGATTTATAATCTGGAAAAGAGATAAGATTTTTGTTTAAAAAAAAGAACAATTCTAGTAAATAGTCAGAAAATGGTTGTTTTTTCTCTGATGCAATTCTGGCTTCTGGAGATCATTTGATCTTTTGGAATCTGTTTTTAAATGATGGGTTTCAACTTTAAGATATCATTAAAATTCAGCCGCTTCTTTATTCTTTATTGTTTGCCTAGAGTTGTAAGAGGACATTTTTTACAGATATGCTTTTATATTCTCCTTTGTTGATCTGAAACATTGCAAACCAGGCTGATGTTTGTCAGAAAAATAAATAGGCCACAGCTTTATATTATCCAGACTTAATTGAATTGTAAAAAGTCAAAATCCTGTCTGTATCTATTTAAATAACTTTTAATAGTTTATGTAATTATGTATAATAATGGGATAACGTGAGATCCAAATGACCGTCAGTCGGACTCGATTGTTGCATCGAAAAAGTTCTAAAGGACAAATGAAAATTGATCATCTCTTGTCTTTGGAATAAATGGATGGAAAAAAAAATGTAATTTTTGTTTTACCATCTTTCATCAGATCCACCTGCGGAATCAACAGAAAATCCTGAGTTGGAAGAAAAAGAAATAAACCAGGCGAACACGAACTACGAAGGCAAGAACGACAATGATGTGAACTTTGGGGAAGGTAATTTTTGCTTAGAAGTTGATTTCGGTGGTCCGTTCATGTGTTTTGCTCAGATGAAATTTTTACCTTATTATCTGTGAATTTCTTTTTCTTTTTTTTCGCTTCTGTTTGAAACGTGTACACGTACGTTAAAATGAGTTTGAAATTCTGTTTCATGAATGGGAAAATATTTTATCTGCACTCAGATGAATTGAATAATAATAATGTTGTGCCTTTTCTCCTATTTCATGTTCCCCATTTTAGGAACAAACACAGTTTGTAATTGACCAAAACCCATTTATAAATTGGTCAATTACTATTACACTCCATATACTATGGACCCATCGTGGTGGCTAATGAGCACTTTATGCCCATATCTTTGGAACATATTGCTAAGGGCCATTGATGTTCTCTCAATGTCAACAAGTCCAAAATAAATAAAGGTTTATTGGTTAAGTGCTAATTTAATGTCAGCATCTCGGCAGTCGTGATGTTTGTTGTGCCTTGGAGTTTGCATCTTTATGCTGGTCTGCCCAGTGCATTGCAGTGATGAAATTTTTACAGTGTGGTGTCAAGAAGATGAGGGTTGGCGTATTTCTTTTGACGTTTATTAATTGCTTTGGAAGTCTAATTATTTGAATTACTTTGTTGCTTAATGGTTTTCTTAAGAAATGAAGCCAGTGAACACGATAATTTTGTAGGTTTAAAGTTGCGTTTCATAACATCGCAATATGACATAATAAGAATAATATAATTATTTTAACAAGATATCTAATAAAATAATAATTATCGCTGCTATTTTATGTGGTAGGAAATCATATATTCTATTGTTAGAGTACTCCACTTGTAACAAATTGAATAATTATCGTTGCAATTAAGTTGACAAACTTTTTCTGGTCTCCAAGAAGCTCCTAATAATAAAGTAATTGAAGCTCATTTTTTATATTGAGTTTAAGGATTATATTGATTATATCATTATTATATGTTAATGGTGTGAATTTAAATTTCACAATTTTTATCATGTCTGTGTAGAAAGCATCTTACAAGAATTTCTGATGTTTGTCAGGCATGGTTGGTAATCCCCGACCATTGTCGACTTATTTTGTGTAATTTTCTTCTAAGAAATTAGGCTTTTCATAATTGCACTAACATCAATTGAGGCATTGCAAGCTGGTCACAGAACTTCTGAACATTTTCCAAACAATTATATTAATTTTAATTGTTGCTATAAATGGCAGAAGGCTGTTTTTTTTACCTTGTTTTTATTTTTATTGTTATAGCACTGTTTTTGTTGTCATCATTTGGAACATGTCACATACAAAGTTATAATTTGAACCTCATGTCATGATCTTTGACATTACAAACTTACGTAAATAGATCCTCTGCTAGTTGCTTTGTTTTGGTCCCAGCTGTTATTGAGAAAGCACTTCCAAACATTTCTAGCAGCAAAGTGGTTTCTCAATTAATTCTAAGCCTCTAAAAATGAAACAACAGTCCTAACTGATGTCAACAGAACTGAAAGATCCCCTTCTCTTATTTTGAGTTATTACTTTTTTGCTCTCAGTCCAAAGTCCTAAGAACGCAAAGCAGGTGTTGTAGGTTTTGTTTTGGGAATGAAGTGGGTTTAGAATATTGAGCATCAAAGAATCCAAACACTGCCTAATGGATTGCCTGTGTAAATTTTTAGCATTGCTAAGTTGTTCTAAGCAATTCTAGTCACACAAGCATTTTCTGTATCACTTATTTTGCTATTTTCCTCAAATTTTGCACTTCTCTTTCTTTCTTTATATATATCAGAAAATATATAGGATATAACAGAATCACTTTTATTTTCAGATCCCAATGGTTCAGAGGCAGAGGTCAGGACAAGTGAAAGCTTAGAAGGACAGGGGCAGTTTTCCATAAAACACCCGGCCGTTTTAGCACGTCAGTTCGATTTTTTTAACCATTCCCCTATCCATGCAGTCAGATAATTTAATTCTTTAATTATTTTCAAATCCTGCCATTGATTGGTATTACAAAGATATTGTTGAAAAGCCAAAGCCATGGCTAAGGCTTCATCGGTGGAGTTGATGATGAGTCTGTTATTATCATTTCCGTTCCAGTGATCATTGGCGGAATCATCTTCGTGCTGCTGATAATCCTGCTCCTGGTGATGTTCGTGGTCTATCGACTCCGCAAGAAGGACGAGGGGAGCTACGCCCTGGACGAGAACATGAAGAAGAAGTCGAGGAACATCGTCTACACCAAGCCGCCTCTCCAGAACGAGTTTTTTGCCTGATTTTCTTCCCCCTTTTGCCTCGGAGCGCCGGGAGATCGGATCCGTTCGTTCTCGTCTGCGTCGAAACAGAATTAAGTGACTGGATCCATAGCCAGATAGTGTAGCCCCTCGATCGGTGAACGCGAGGTCGATCCGTCTCTCTTCTTCTTCTTTTTACTGACAACCATTTCTAGAAGTCGTAACGTTTAGCAGCTTTACTTTTGCAACGACCGCGACATTTTGAGGCCTGGCGACGGCTCGAATTTGCGACCGAGACTGCGGCCGTGGAAGAACTCCTCCCGACGTGCCTTAGAATCCTCTCGAAGGGGATGAACGATATATTTTTTACAATGTAAGGGGAGCATTGTTTCATTTTAAATTTTTTTTCCTGAATTATTGCTGCACTCTTTTTTTTTAATCTCTTTTCTGTCGCTCCTACCTTTCCGTAACATCAAAATAATAAGTGTAAATACGCGAACTCCTTCGTCAGAAAGACGCTTTGCCCGGGCTGGCCGATCCGTTTCTGGTTTTGGACGAGGATTTGCATCCGACGATGATGATGATGATGATATGATGACGATGATGATGATGACGAGGCTTGTTTCTTCGAGGAGGAAATAGATTTGAATTTGTTATAAAATTGTAACCCCTACTGGCATGTTTGGTCTTTCAAGTGTTATTCTGTGACTGGCTTGACTATAGTGGTTAATATTTTTTGTCTTGATGGTAATTATGATGATAATAATAATAATAATAATAATAGCAGCATCATCACCAATAATTAATATTATTGCTATTATTACCAATTTATTTAATAAGAATTTTGTGATCGTGTGAATTTAATTTGCTTCTTTGAGTTAATTTTGTTGATATTACATGCCAAGAGTTACTTTTGACTGAAGATCGTGATCTAATGAAAAGGCCTTAACATTCTTTTGATAATTTCCCTTCTCACCTCTATGGGGCCTTTTTGTGAGCAGTCACCACCACCACCCTTCCTCCTCTTCCTCCTCCTCCTCCCTGGAGGCAAGCCCTGAAAATCCTCCCGCTTTCAAACTCTAAGATCACTTGCCCGGAGCCAGCGTCGTTCATAACTGTTGCCACGACAAAAAATAATCGCGCACCGTTCTTTATTTTTATTGCGATCATTACGGACATTTTACCCTTCAGTTTTTATGCTAACTTCTTCACAACTTCGATGCCTTGTTTGCTGTTGACAGATTTTTATGTAATAAATTTCTAACTTTGACCGCTTGTTTACGACTCACTTTGGAGCGGAGCAAAGTCTTTGCGGAGGTGTGAATGTGCTAATAATTAGGTAGATTCACCGTCAACGGAAGTATCATTATCATGGATCGCTCCGAGTGCTCTGATGATTTTGTTGTTGCTTTTATTAGCAGGGAGCGAATGATTGGTTAGGTCAGTTTTTAGGACCTCATGTGTTCTGATGTTAGCTGGTCTGATTGATGTTGGTGGGGAATGTGGCACTGCCTTTACAAAACATAGAAAGCTGGGTCACTTGGAACGTTTGTGATTTGAAAAAGTTATGGCAGTTGGAGCATGCAAACCTTCAACGTTTATGAAAAGAAAAGTTTGGTCGCTCGAATTCTAATTACAAATCTGCAACGTAGCTGTTGAATGATTGGGGCTGGTTTCGTTATGTAGCCACATAATTAAAAAATTAAGACCTTGGAGGACAAAACTGGGTTATTTATTCCAAAGTCGATAATCAGCCTTTCCAACGTTTATGTAAAACAATCGATAAGTTGAAGACGTCGCTGGAGGACACGACCTGAAGGGTTCCCACGTACTAATCATATTTTCACTTTTTAATATTATAAAATAGCATAATAGTTGCATTAATAAGTTTAATACTAAATTAAGGATTAATTGTTCAGCATTTCTTTTCATATTCTGAGTCCAATATTTTCCTTCCGTAAACGATACCTCGAATTATATTGCCTTGTTAAAACTGAGACGGAAATGTTCAAATAAAAAAAAATACGTACAAAGTTCGCTACTGCATAGTGGCGGAATGTGATAAGAAATCGGTTAAGCTTCAGTGTTTCCCAAATTTAAGATTAAGGGCCTAAAAGACTAAATGCGTAAATACCCTAATCTTGAAATCAAGTTAAAACTCATAGATTACATGAAAGTAGAAGCTTCTCCAAGAGGGGTGTCCAACCGGGAGATTAGAGGGAATCGTGATGGCGTTATATTTTGCTCATTATAGACAAATTTGTTTTTTTTCCTGCATTGAAAGTGGGCCTGCAACGCAGATGGCACTCTATCGCGCTCCAATAAAAGAGAACGCAATAGTGTGGAAAGTAGAGAATTTATGAGAAAGTGCCATTGAAACCGCCTGACGGCACTCCTTTTGCTGACAGTGATATTCATTACCTCGTTGCATCCCGTAATGAGGGAATCAGCATCGCATAACATTTCTGAATAACTCAGAAATCGTTTCATTCCAGGGTCAAGGACGCTTGCTGTTTACTCCATCCCTTATTGGCTACTCGTCTGCGAATCAAGACAACAGTGACTTTGCAACACAATTTTTCCATAAATTTAAGATTTTCCAGCACCGAAAGCATCCATAAGAGGCCAAGATCCACGTATCGTTGAAGAAATATGGATTTCGATGCAACAGTTGAACGTACTCGAATCAGATATTGATCCGAGTCAATACATAACAGGCCAATAACAGGAAAGGGTTCTCACCATCGGCGCTAAAGCCTGCGTCGAATGCGCATATTGTGAACCACTAGGTCAGCCCGTGGCGTTCGATAAGGTAGGATTAATCGGTTCCGTCAGAGCCATATCTCTTTCTCTATCGCTGGAGTGCTTCCAAGCGCTCCATTCTAAGAGAATGCGTTATCAGCTTTAGTCGTTTTATCTTTTGAGAAGAAGATAAAGATCGCCTTACGACTGGAATTTCACAGAAACAAAGGAGAGCGCCAACTAAAAAACATAATTTAAAAAAGCGGAATTGTGGTCTAATGTATTTTTGTTAGCAATTCTACAAAACATCACTTTTAACTGTTTAAGTTCGAGCTACATCCTTTCGATTAAAAAATTTGCCTTCATAAATGACATTTGGCAAACTTTTAAAAACTTAAAGTTTGTAAAAATGTTTGTCCACAAAACACGAGCTTCGCTTAAAGCAATCTAATGTCTTGAGATCCCATCTGCCCACATTTTTCACCGGTTTCTGAATTTATAATTTCTACTTGTAATTCTGTTTAGATTAAAATAACTTCTTTTTCTGAGCGCAGGGGGTACATAAATAACAAAAATTCTCTCAAAAAATGCAAAGAAAGTCTCAAAAATTCTATTTGAACTTAGTTTATGGATACATAGAACATCACACGGAGTTCAAAATCAGGCTATCAAAGCTGTTGGAGATGATTTTGGAGTAAAAATAGCAGGCAAAACATAAGTCCTAAATAATGCAATATGTCCGAAAATATTCTAAAAGTAATCCTCGGCACAGAATGGCTTACATTTGCAAGTCAGCATTATCGGATAAAATTGCCACTACAGACGTGGTTGGTAAGTGATGAATTTTCTAGCTCTCCGAAAATCCAGAAGCTCATTTGCGGTTCCATGATTGAGTGATGGTCGCGAGGCTGGAGGAAAAGTCGAGTAATACTTCTATCGATTAATTTCGTTCTTAACAAAATCATTAAAAAAAAGCAATTGGTGATGATGATGATAAAGTAGCTTTCCTAAAAACCTCTAACTGTGGAAAATCCAGATCGAATGTACCAAAACTTCCGTCAAAACTTAGTGGTTCTGGACTTTCAAACGAGGCTTCACGAAGTCGTCTGCGTTTTTTGTTTTAATTCGAGGAGATCAAAGACTGCTAATAACTCATATGAAGATCAAAAGTGTAATTTTGAAATATTAATAAATTTATGTGTAAGGACGTGAAAATGGTTAAAAAGCAAAAATGAGAAATTAAATCTAAAAATTTGATAATAATAGGTATATTGAAAGGCCTTAAAAGTAAGCAACCGATTGGAAGTTACTAGTTTACAATTTGAGGTTGATTTTGGTATTTTCCAAATATCCGCTTCAATACCAACGTTTTTCCTGTTCATATATGCGCATCAAAACGCACCCGCGAAAGGTGGGGTTCCCAGATCGAAAGATGGGAGCCAAATGAAAATCTTGATTTTGACGATAAGGGAACTTTTATGCTATTTCTGAATTTACTTTAAAACTGTGAAAGAAGACATGTCCTTGGACATCTGTTAGAAATGTGACTCGCATGAGAGGAGTGCAGCTGGTGCGGTCGATAAAAGGAGCTTCGTGCTTCTGCTAAGGTTTTTGTTATTTGAATTTGCGTGGCGTTCGTCGTCCGATCGAAGTTAATCTTGCTACGGATGGAAAGGAATTGAAGATATTTCATTCTGTACGCTAAAGTACCATTTCCCAAGTGGAAGTGTAGCCATTTTTGCTGCTGACGTGTGCGCAAAAGCCGTGCGAAGGTGAGAAATATCATTCACTACATTGGGAGATAAATACATGAAATGGCGCATTGAGCGCAGTGAAAAGGAAATTAATTAGTTCCCACGGACCCGAACATGTTTTGATTCTAGAAAGCATCTTATCATTAGAAACAAATCTCTTAGCGATGTTTGGCAGTTTTTCGCTTCACTGTGCTACGCACAACGTCGCCCGTTCAGATGTTTTTTTTCCGGATGAGTGCTTTGGAGCCATGGAGGGATGCTTATGCTTTTGAACGATTTTAAATTTAATTTGTCTTGGAGAAACACGAAACGGATCGATCGTTGATTGAACCTCAGGCTTTTATGTTTTTTTCATTTTCATAAAATTTGAATATTTTAATATAAATTTTCAATTGATTAAATTATTTAAAATAATTAAAATAATTTAGTTTGAGTTACATTTAAAGATTTATACTATCCCGCATATTCACCTGCTGAGAAAGGTTAAATCTTAATTTTTCTCAAAGAAATAGATTAAATTTTGAATTCATGAAAAATATCACTACAGAAAGTCACAGCAACACTTTGTGGAAAGTCTTTGCTTGTTTAATAATGTACATGATGCTCATGATTGCTGTTGAAAATCCGATAAATACTTTTCCCCCAAAAAAACTTTAAATTGTTAAATTGTTATTTAATTTAGTTATTTCACATTTAGATATGAAATCGTTTAACTGTCAACAAATCAACATACATACATACATTTTCTGGAAAAAATTCCTGCTGATAATCTTGTGGTATTCCCAGTGATAAGTGATAAGGAACACTTTGTTTTACTGTTCATGGGCTTGAAATCAGATCTTCATTTGAGGATTCACTTCTTTCAAGTTTTCTTCATTTTTTTTTAAGTTTAAGTTAAAAAAGACAGACTGTTAAATGTAGTATTTCATGAGTCTAAAGTAGATTAATTCCATTGTTTAGATAAATGAATAAGAAATAAGTGACTTTGTCTTGGAAAAGTTCAGGAAGAATTTTATTACGAATGTTTGCTTATCCAAGATCAAGATTTGGGTGCATTTACATATTTTTCTTGCAAAATAAATAATACAAAATCAAAATAAAACACAAGTTGTTTTTTTGCACAATCCTCGTTTGGTTGCCTGGTGGCTGCTGCAAAAATATTTCCTCTCCTCTTTGCTGCTCAAGGAGTGAGGTTTTCACCGCCGGGTGCAGATGTTTCATTCTTCTGCGACTCCCCAACGTGCCTTTAAATGCTTCCATGCAGCCATTTTCTTTCACCTTTATACAATGATAATTCGACGCCGTGGCCATGTAAACAATAGGGAAAGTATTCAAAACATTTGCCTGGATTTTTCTTTTGTGTGTCTGTCTTCATTGGACATGCATCAATTCTTTTGAAAATGATTTTAAAGTTCTGATTTTAGATTGTTGTTGTTTCGAAACATTTCATCTCTGTCTTTCATTTTATCAGATAAACAGTTTTATTAAGAAAAGTGTTTTAGTACTTAGTAGTGTTTTTTATGATTTGTGAAGCAAACATTTTAAATAATTGCTTCCAAGATTATGATTGAAAGACAGAATTCAATCAATTCATTGATAACTTTTTAGTTTGAGAACTCCTAGTGTTTATCAATTTCATTCACATCCTTTGATCTTTTTGTTTGAGGAATGTATTGAATTTATCAATTTATCAATCTGATTCATCATTATAAGCTATCAGGGATCATTTACTCTTACCTATTATAATTTATTTATAAATTTATTTATCGTATGAAAGAATTTCGTGACTAATTACACGTCATTCTTTAAAGAAGACATTAAAAAAAAATGAAGAAAATGACACGTGATCAAACAAGTGGACATTTAGAAATGCACCCATTTCTGATGAGTTTTAGGAATAAACTCATGTTGAGACATAATATAGTAATTATAAGTAATAATATAGTAACAACTGCCTCAGGAAGTGCTCAAAGTTTGATGTCTCAAGATTATTTTTATTGACGTAATTGAACATTTCTGTGGGAAGTTAGAACAACGATGCGTCTGACGACGTAACGCGTCCAGTTTTGGAAGAGGAATGGAAAAAGTGCTTTGCAAAGATTCACATCCTCAAAAGTTGAAATTACTTTTTGTTTGTTTTGATTTACTGAGGTTGCACCTTGGTATGCAACGCTTATGCAAATAACAAACATGTTTATGCAAATAGTATGTCCATTGCATGTATGTATGTATGTATGTATGTATGTAATACCCATGCAAATACGAGGGCTTCCATCACCCAAAACAATGAGAACGGAAATTCCAAAAGGACGACCTTCACCTGGAACGTGTTTTCCCTTCCATCAGATTGCAGACGTCCCCGTGGTTTTGCTTTTTTCTCAAGATTTTCGAGAGCGAGTGAAAGTTACGGAAAGAAGTTCCACAGGAAAACATCAGAATGCAAGGAATTGACAGGCAAAAGGAAATTTAATTTTTCTTTAAAAAAATTTAATTAATTATTATACTTATTAAAACAATTATTATAATACTTATTATAATAATAATTATTATTGTATAGTAATTATAGCGTTAATCAATTATTACTTATAATTACTATATTATCAATCTATATATAATATAACCACTATTAGTATTGGCTATTGACTGACTACTTATAATAGACATACAACAATGAAGATTTACGAGTGATTCGATGCAAATGTAAATATATCCGGAACATCTATCCGAAAACAGGGAGAAACAGTCAATTTCATGGTTACAAATCATAATTGATTAAAAATAAAAAAAATAGAGCATCGTCAAGGTCACCAGAATTATGACGTGTGTCACCGAAAATAATAACACGTGCGACGCATTTGCAAAATTGCGGTGATCCAAAGGCCTTCCTGGCTTTAAATAAATCAGGTCGAGTGAGATTTCCAAGGATGACCTTCAGCTCTTTCTCGTTCTTTCAGTCGCAGAAGAAGATTGTGATAGAAAGACAGAGGACAGTGTCCGAGTAGCTAGCAAAAGTTTGAGTTGAAAATGTTTATTTCATTAAATATGCCTTGGAAGATTGTGCGTTGAAATGTTGCTATTGAAAATCAGGTTATTATTATTATTATTATTATTATTATTACTATTATTATTATTATTATTATTATTATTATTATTATTATTAAAGACACGTTAAATAATCTTATTAATTGATTTGTTTCATTTATGATGTTGGTGGGATGAGACTGCACATTAACATTAGAAACTGCTCTGTTGTCAATGGTATCATCTGTTCCAAAGGACATTGTTGACAAATTCAAATTAATTAAGGATTTTTCATCATCAAATCATATGGCATCTGTCCTCAAGAGCCATTTGCAATCGAAAAGCCATCACAGCATCAACAGCAGCTTACTGAATGCTGTGATAATTCATTTACTTATTTAATACTTAACGACAACGACTCGGGTCGTCGGATGTTGCCGTTGTTTCTAAGCGATCGATAAAAAACATCTTTGACCGATCGCAGATGGCAGAGAATGAGGATCCGAGCGACAAGTTGCTGGCGAACGACGCGACGTGTCTCTCGAAATCCTCGACTCTGCCCGACAGGTTCTCCGAGGTCCCCGACCTCTCGGCCGACGAGGACGCGCGCGTCGCGAATTCGAGGACCTGCGACGGCATCTCTGCAAGAGTCGAGGACCGTCGTTGCCGTGGCGACGGGGGAAACGACCGTCGGAAGAAGCCCCTGGAAGTAGAGACGGTCCTGAACTGCCGGACGGATCGTCCGGACGTGCAGGTCCGTCGCCACCAGAACCATTTCGAGTCGACGGCGGCGGCTCGAGGCGAGAGGACTTCCGGACGTCCGGGAAGTTGCCGGAGTCCCTCTGCCGATCGCTCCGGGGGTCCGAGCGATGACGAATCCTCCGAAACCTTCCCCGGAGAAAGCACCTCCATCGTCAGCAAGGTGATCTGCTGATTTGTTATTCTGCCATTTGTTTGTTTGTTTATGCTTAAATTTTTTATTGGTGTTTATCGATAAAATTAAAATTAGCTTAAATGAAATTTATAAAACATCCCCAACTTTGTTTCATTTTTGACTTAATGGGACGTCACTTTCTCGACGAGACCGTGACCAACATCTTCCGATCTCATCAATTTGCGATCATTTCATGACATTTCAGAGACATTCCATCGCTAGGTTAAAACAATTGCCAAACTTTTTTGGTCACAAGCTTTTGTCCATTTCCGAGCGGCATTAGCCATTAGGTCAGAGGAGGTCGTGCGAGGAAAAAAAAAAAAAATGAATTCATGAAAGAATTTAAAAATTCCAACAGAAACAACTTTGCAAAGTTTCATTCTCCGGTGTGCAATGTTTGAGCTGGAAATTTGTTGTGTTCATCTCAATGTTGCCTTGCAATCAGATATTGTTAAGGCCATGGAAACTGATCATTTGGTATAAAACTATGCAAACACCTTCATTTTTCTATTCTGTCAGTCGCACACTTGTTTCTTAATTCATCCTCTTGATCGTTCGTTCACCCACTCACTCACTCTTTCTTTCTTTCATCCGTTCGTCCGTCAGATCAGGAACATACTCCAGAGGAACATGCCGAGCGGGCTGTGGGATCCCCTGGAGATGGAGCACCACTCGCTCTTCACGCAGCTCAATGTCCTCTGCCACTTTCAAGATGGATCTGTTGCCTGGAAGGAAACTGCCAGGTAGTTTTTTTTTTCTTCCTGAGTATTTTCAATACTCGCTTCTGAATTGACGGAGTGGATTTTTTTTGGATGGAAGTTACTTCGTGCTTCTTTGCTTTCAGCAGTGAGCATCCTTTTGGTTTTCTTTGATGCTTTTCTGTGCTAGGTTTCATTTTAAGTGTGGCCATGGAAAGCTCTTTCTGACCCCACCTCGGACAATTTTGTGCCTCAAATGACTGATTTTAGGTGCGAAAAGCAGAAATAGTTCTCTGTCATTTTGCATAAGCAAAAAAAAAAAGCCCACCCATCTTCAATTAATTTTGAAAATCCTTACCACTGGTTTAAGAAAGCTGTAGATTTCCTCATTTAATTGTAAATCATGGCCATTTTCAATTTTTTTCTTAAATTTCTCAAAACATTACTGGAAAGTCTCACCAAAAGTAACAAATTGGATGGAAGAGTCATTTCGTCTTTGGTCTCCTTTCGGAACCCACGCAGAGGTTGAATTCGAGTAATTTCCTGTGGAAATTTCACTCTTGGTCGGAATTTCCATCGGAGTCGGTGATGAATTGCATTTCTTCTTCCTGCACTTCTCGTCTTTCATTCTCGGACCGTTCGTGCGGTCTTCTGTCGATCTGCTCCGAGTCGATGCTGGCGAGCGTTGGATCTCGTTCGATAAATTTCATTTTTAAAGCCGCCGTTGCTTCTGATGATTCATCGTCTTGTTTGTCATTCACGAGACAAATTTCTAACTCTTCCAAGTAATGACCATCGCAGGAGAACATTTCTTTGTTTATGACTTCCCATGAAAACCTCTGCAAATGGATGAACGTTTTCTGGTCAAGCGATTTTTAACTCTTTTTTTTGTCTCGAAATGAATATTGCAATTCCTTGATTTGAAGACAAAGGCATGGAATATACATGTAGATTTATCTCATTTCTGATAATGATTATTAATATTGTTATTATTATTATTATTATTATTATTATTATTATTTGTTATTATTATTATTCCCTATGAGAACTTTTTCCTTTTCTTTGAATTGCTTTTAAAATGGGTTTTTAAAATTCAGGTTTAAAATTTATAAAATAAAAATATAAACATCTTGATGCATTGAAAGCTTGATAATGGATTTCGTGGTTACCAGAATTCAACTTTCTTTGATGCACTTGGCAGTTATCGTCTGCTAAATGCCTTGGTTTTTATGGAGGTTGTGCGTCTTATTTTATCGATTTCAATTATCACCTCCACAAGAAAAACAAACATAAAACTCTTTATTTTCTACATTTTTTACCTGAAGTGATGAAAAAGAATAAGAAAAATGGAAAGAATTCAAAGTGGAGCTTGGAAATTGTTTAAGATGTTGTTGTGAATTTGTTGTTGAAATTGTTGTGATGTTGTTGCAACAAGGAAGAAATGTTGGCAACTTCCATTGAAAGTTTTTTTCATGGTGGCAGTTTTGAGCTTTGGTTGATTCATGGAAGTAGTCAGGAATTGATTGAAATCAATTGCAGAAAGTCTTTCTTGCAAATTTCTTCTGCATTTAATGAATGACAGACGCCAACGTTGCTCATGCATTTGCATCGGGTAAATGATGTGGTGGTGGTGGTGGTAGTAGTAGCCAGTAGGAAACTGCATTGCAACGTTCCTGGCAAATTGCCTCATGGAGAATGCATTGGCCTGGAGTCACGTGACTTAATGAGTGGTGCGGGTGTTGAATGTTGATTGTTAAGTGTTGAATATTGATTGTTAAATGTTGAATGTTGATTGTTAAGTGTTGAATATTGATTGTTAAATGTTGAATGTTGATTGTTAAATGTTGAATGTTGATTGTTAAATGTTGAATGTTGATTGTTAAGTGTTGAATATTGATTGTTAAATGTTGAATGTTGATTGTTAAGTGTTGAATATTGATTGTTAAATGTTGAATGTTGATTGTTAAGTGTTGAATGTTGATTATTAAATGTTGAATGTTGATTGTTAAGTGTTGAATATTGATTGTTAAATGTTGAATGTTGATTGTTAAGTGTTGAATATTGATTGTTAAATGTTGATTATTAAATGTTAATCGTTAAATGTTAAATATCATTTTGACCGAATGAAACAAACGTGGACTTCTGATGGATGGTTTCATTACGCAATATCTGTGGCTTTTTGTGCAGCACTTTAGTCCTAATTGTCAGGTCAAAAGGGTGAATTGAAAACAAGGAGAAATCAGCATCTCATGTTTAAGTCATGGAATGCATTGACCTCTGAAGTGCTTCACAGCCTTCCTCTATTACTCAACAGCTACTCTTTTTACAATCATTACCATTACCTAGCAGAGGAGTTAACAATTTATTATTATTATTATTATTATTATTATTATTAAAACAAATTAATTAAATCATTTAATTCACCTGGAAAAACAAATGATCTCAATTTAATCTGTGATCTTCCAAAGCTTTCCTGTTTTGTGATCGAGCCAATGGAATACCAGTGTTTACTGATGTGAGTTCAAATACAATTTAATAAATAGTGTCTTCTATCTCATTGAAATCTTATCTCTGCCCTGCATGGGCATGAATAACTGTTAGATTACTATGATAGCAAACATTAGTCATTGTTGTTGCTGCTATTATTGTTGTTGTTGTTGCTATCGCTGGATGTTATCCTGTGGCTGTGATTTTCTATTCCAGAGAAGGTGGAAAGAGTGCAATTGTATGTTGTTTTATTGCCATCTTATCAGCTGAGCAGCGGTGCTGCAAGTTCCTCCATCGTCATCCTCATCATCATCATCACTGGTGTCCTCATCATCATCATCACTGGTGTCCTCATCATCATCTGTGGGTGCCAACTCATGTTGTTGCTATTGTTGCTATCATCACTGCCTTGTTATTGGCAACACCCCATGAAGCTGATGGCAGTGATAAGTTAATGGAGTTGTTGTGTTAATGCCTGCTAAGTTAATTTACGGAAATTATTATTTAATGCACTTTTGTCATTACTTTCATCAAGGTTTTCTGTTCGTTTTTTAATTAAATTTAAAAAAAAATATAAAATTGTAAAATTATTAAATTATTAAAATTGTAAAATTATTAAATTGTAAAATTATAAAATTGTTCACACCTACGTGTTTTATTTCCACGAATTTTCTACAAAATTCCGGAGATTTTTTGTTAAATTTATGATGTCTTTCAAAAGTTTTAAATGAAATTCAGAAAATTTTTAAAAATTTAAGTTTTCTATAATTTTGAGGAAAAGTAGTCAATAATTCAATAATTTTAAATTATGAATGAGGAGGAGGAAGAAGATGAGGAGGAGATCTTATGGGAATATATTTTTATTTATTTATTTATATATTTGATATTATTAACTTAATAAACCATTTCCCCCTTTTGAATTTATTGTTTCCAATTTTATTTTATTTTTATTTCAATCAATTTTTTATCTTCATCTTATTGTCATAATCATCATAACCATCATCATCATCGTCGTCATCACAATCTTCACACTGGACATTCATTGCCACATAAAATGGTGGGAAACCTCAGCAGGGCAAATAGGATTATAGTTCTGGTGCATTGTAGTGCACTGTTGCAACAACAACAACAACAATAATAATAATAATAATAATAACAACAACAACAATAAGACCAGCTTTAGAGATTGTACCATGTTAGTGGTGCTCACTTATACTTGCCTTTATGGATTTGTTTCTTTCTCCATTTTTTTCAGTTTATTATTTTTTTTAAATTTTCCATTTGCTTCAAATTCCTTCAAGTAAGACTCAATGTTCCAACTTTTCTGTGTCTTTTCTGGACTTGCAAAGCGTTTGGTGTTAATGTTGAACATTCAAACTTCACCCATCTTGACTCCACCCTTCTTGACTCCACCCTTCTTGACTCCACCCATCTTGACTTAACCCTTCTTGACTCCACCCTTCTTGGCTCCACCCATCTTGACTTCACCCTTCTTGACTCCACCCTTCTTGACTTCATCCACCTTGACCTCACTCTTCTTGACGTCTGATGTAATGTCAACTGACCATTATTGATTATTTGTTAATTGAATTAAAAATTCAAATTTAAATCAGGAACGTGTCATTGATGGCCGTCAGTCAAACCTGTCGGTTAATTTTTAAACTATTATCGTTCCATCAAGTCAATAGTTTAAGTAATTGATGAGTAATTTCATTGTAATTATGTTTTTTTTCTAATTGTTTTCGTGATGCACTTGACCACAACGTGTGCAACGGACTCCTAATAGTAATAGACCATTAGTAATAGGCATGCGGATAATAATAATAATAACAATAATAATATTAATAATAATAATAGTAGTAGTATTAATAATAATAATAATAATGGTTAATTTGTAAAGTGCCATGTGCGCATGTGCGTAGCATCAGAGGCGCCTTGCTAGGTTTTGTGTCTCTTTACTGACTCTTCATATTCTCGACAGTTCCTAAAATTCCTGGAAGGTTGCCTGATACCTCCAGGAATAATTGAGTAGCTTTTGATGACAAATTTGTCGAGTCGTGCAAAGGAAAATATGCCACGACTTTGACTCGGGGATCGAATGCTTCGAGACGTGGAGTGAATGTCGATCGACTTTTTGTTTATTCCGAGGCATGCGAGATTTTCTGCAGGAAAGTTGGCACATTGAAACGCTAATTATTTGTTGCTGTTGTAATTGATGTTGTTGATGATGATGATGATGATGATGACAAGGATTTCCTATAAGCTCCTTAAAGGATGCGGGATTAATTTTATAATAGTCTTGTTTTTTTTTTTTAAATTTATTGCACTTTTAAATTGTTTCCTAAAAAAAAAGAATGGCAACATTCTTGAAAGCTTTGGAAATTTTAGAAATTAAAAAATTCATTTAAACTCATTATTACTATAAATTAATAAATAAAATATAACATCTTATTATATTATATTATTCTTGTCAAATAATAAATATATTTTGTTCTTCTGGCCACTCAAGGTGGCTGAAATACGAGGAGAAGGTGGAAATGGGCGGCCGGTGGTCCAAGCCCCACGTGAGTACGGCATCGTTGCACGCCCTCCTGGACCTGCGGAGAGCCGTGAAAAATAAGAAGTGCATCGTGGATCTGAACGTTCCGTGCAAGTCTCCGTCCCTCGTGGATTTCGCAGGTTGTTTGTTATTCCGTGCCACTGAAAAAGTACTGTGTCGTGATCATGCTGTAGCCTGGTAGTATTAAAAGTTTATTATTTTTTTTATTATTATTAATATTTGAAACTCTTTTAAAAAGCAATTGCCTAAAGATTTCCTAAAGACAGCATTGCATGTGGATGACATGTTATTTGAATTCTTATCGCTTGTTGTTAGTTGATGATGAAACTGACTGCAGCTGTCAGTGCAGGCATGTTTGTTTCATCACGTCATTAATATTACTTATTATTATTCCTTATTATTATTATTATTACTTATTATTATTATTTCTTCTTATTATTATTATTTATTATTATTATTACTTATTATAATCGTTACTTATTAATATTACTTATTCTTATGCCTTATTATTATTGTTATTATTATTATTATTATTATTATTATTTCTCAACCGTTATGAATGACGTCTGTGTCATGTTCGACACCCGTGTTTGTCTCTCATCATCAATCCTGACGTCCGTGTGTTTTGTTGTCATCGTTATCTGCTCGGTTGCCACGGTTTCTCGTTGCTTGTGTCTTAAGATGGAGTGTGTGTGTGTGTGTGTGTGCGTGTGCGTGCGTGTGTATGTGAGTGTGTGTTTTTTTGGCACCGTCAATGCATAAAGAATATAGCTGATTTTATCTCTTTATTTCACTGGGAAATACATTACTTTATTTTTATCACTTTGAAATTGTTTGTATATATTGTTTGTATTTATTGTTTGCATATATTCTTTGTATATATTGTTTGTATTTATTGTTTGCATATATTCTTTGTATATATTGTTTGTATTTATCATTTGTATTTATTGCTTTTTTTTTGGTAATTCGAGACAACATAAAAACAGATCTTCATCATCTCTTTTCATGCAAACAAGCCATGAATATTTTATGTTAATAACCTAAAGGGACAAAACACTTAATCTTCCGAGGAGACTTTTCTTGAGTGTTGCCTTTGCTTTTCATAAAAAGCAAAGAATGCTTCTCGACACATATTAATTCTTCTCAATAACGATATGCAAATTTATGCAAATAATGCCATAAGCAAGGTATAGGTTCAAGACTCAAATTGGTTCTTCCATGAAAGAGAGTCTGTAAAAATTTTGACTAATAATGGAATAATAATTAGAATTCAGTTTGAAATTCAGTTTGAAATTCATTTTTAAAATTCATTTTTAAAATCACTTCTCACAATTCCCCCCCTCCAACCCCAACATTTCCACCCCATTGCAGTCCACCCAAAATGCTTCTCGACCGATTTTAGGACTTCAATTCCAGGATTTGATTTTCGACTTCCGTGATTTTTTCCATTTAAAGATTAAAGATTAGAAATTCCTTTCTCACGAAACTCCCAGGAAATGTTGCCGAGTTCGATGGACTTAATTCCTTACTTCTCGGTTTTTTCCAATCATTTGGAATTATTTTGATGTTAATTATTTAATTTTATCAACAAACTGGATTGAGGTAATGGAAGATATCGGAATATTTTACTTAAGTAATCATTATTACTATTATTATTATTATTATTATTATTATTATTGTTATTGTTATTATTGGTATATTATTATTATCATTATTATTATTAACTAATCATTTATATATATATATATATATATATATATATATTATATATATATAATACATATATATTTATATAATATATATATCTTAATATATATATATATATATATATATATATATATATATTTATATACATATATTATATATATACATATATATATAAATTTTTTTAAACGACCCCAACTTTTCAGTTCAAGAAAAGGCTTCTTTAATTACTCTGCTTCTCTTTATGTCGTCTGCTAAACTCGGCACAAAGAATACGGTTTCGCGGAAGTACTTCATCAGATGACTGATTAATTAGTATATATTAGTATATTATTGTTATTATTATTAGTAGTAGTATAATAATCCCTTTTAATATCCGATTAATGTCCCCCATTCCTTGTAACGATCTCTAATTTTAATCCCATCGAAATTTCCGATATTTTCCTTTTTTAAAATAATGTTTCCATTTTAAGCCAAAAAATGGATTTCGTTTTGCACAGTCAATTCCACGTCGCTCGCATGCAATTTATTTTGAAGTTAAAATTTTTGTTTTTTTTTTAAATCACGAGGATTAAAAGGAAAGGACTGCGATTGAAAAACACACAAAGCTCCCCAAAATAAATCAAAACCTTATCACTTTTATCGACCTCGACATCTCGGACGGACTGACGGACCCGAGTCGTGACGTTCGCACGAACTTCGTGAATTGGCCGTCATTGCGTCACCATTATTACCGTTGTTGTTCTTGGTGTTGTTGTTGCTGCTGTTGTTGTTCTTGCTGTTGATGTAGTTGTTGTCGTCGTCGTCGTCATTGTTGTCATTGTTGTTGTTGAAACTGTCAGTTTTACTTTATACACCACAATTTCCCGAGCAGACGACATCTGCAGTTCGATAGCCCGAGCCACGGACTTGTGCGAGTCCGAGTTGGGCAGCATCAGGCACATCCTTCAACAGCCGCACAAACACAAGCACAGAAGAGGCAGCAGGAAGAACAGGAAGGATCACAGTGTTAACCCTTCGCCCTCTCACGACCAAAGTCAGGGTCGAACGATTTGCAATCATTTCGGGGAATTAATAAAAAAAAATGTAATAAATGAAAAAAATAAACAAACAAATAAACAAATAAATAAATAGATAAATAAAAGTGGAAATAGATTGCTTTCATTCTTTGCATTTCCTGTGTTTGCTTTGCAACTCCATCCTGCCTGGGAATACCAGGGAGATCAGACGAATTTTTATTTATTTTATTTGTTTTTATTTTCTAAATCTTTATTTTTTTTTATTTCAATTAAAATGAAAATTAAATTGCCTGTAAACTTTAATTAAGAGACATGTTGCACGATGGAAAATTATCGAACTACTTAAGTACTTAATCTGTTG
This sequence comes from Hirudinaria manillensis, assembly GCA_034509925.1. Taxonomy (NCBI): domain Eukaryota; kingdom Metazoa; phylum Annelida; class Clitellata; order Hirudinida; family Hirudinidae; genus Hirudinaria; species Hirudinaria manillensis. The sequence continues at coordinate 1,694,717 of CM067535.1, forward strand.
CTTTAAGTCGTTGCAAATTCTCGTAAACCTTTCAATTCTCAGTGAAGGAGCGCAGGAAGTCATTAATGAAGAGAGATGGCAAAGACTATTGGTCTGCCTATACGACCTTTCAAAGAGGGGTCAAACCATGTGACCTCAAGCCCTACAAAGTGGGACCTTTATGAATTTATTCATGACTCTGGAATATTTTAATTCGTGTTTTTTAAACCGTACTAAATTGAATACGAAATTGCAATTTTGAACAGCCCAATAAAAGATTAATGGAGAAGATTCCAAAAAACACG
>CM067535.1:1697500-1737500 GCA_034509925.1 Hirudinaria manillensis
AAATGATGATGATGATGATGATAGTAATGATGATGATGATGATGATGATGAATGCATAATTAAATGAAAAAATTAAATGTCTTTATCAAATTCAAATTTTCTCGGCAATTGCTTTAATAAAACATTCAGCAATTTTACAAAGGAAATATTTATAAATAATGATTATTTCCTAATAATTATTTCGTAATTATTTCATAATAATTATTTCGTTCATGCGTTAATTAATAATTATTTCATAATAATAATTATTATTATTGTCGTCGTCGAAACCTCATCGAGAAACTCGACCGAAGAGCACCGAGTGAACTCGAGCAGTACTCGCTGAACTCCGCAGATTGTTCGGCGGCCTCAGGGGAGACGTGGCCAGGAAGGGCAGGCACTTCCTCACCGACTTCAAGGACGGCTTCCACGTCCAGTGCTTGGCTTCCGTCGTCTTCTTGTACTTTGCCTGCATCACGCCCATCGTCACATTCGGGGGTCTCATGGGGAAGAAGACGGACAACTACATGGTAGGTCTTTCCTTATTGTTGTTGTTGTTGTTGTTGACAAGTCATGAAAATGGTGGTGCTTGAAACGATTAAATAACAATTTTTAGTTTTAAGTGATTAAATATTAATTCAAAACTATTATGCAATCATTTTTGCCCGATTGCTGTTTTATCAGTTAACGTCATTGAGGTTATAATATAGCTGTGTTTATAATAAAATCATTAACATCCATCCATCCATCCATCCATCATCCAAACATCCATCCATCCATCCATCCATCCATCCAAACATCCATCCATCCATCCATCCGTAGATCGAAAATGAGAGACCTTTGGTGAGACCTGTGATTAGCAAAAATGAAGCATTACAAAAAGGAAGGAAATCATGATTTGCTTTATTGAGTGCACTTGGTTTTAGGGAAAGTGATGACGACGACGATGATGATATCGATGATGATATCGGTGATGATGATGATGATGATTATGAAATAGTCCTTGTATTATTGTTACCACTGTTGGTGGTAGTATTCAAGTTTTACAACAATAATAGAACAAGTTAAAAATATATGAGAATTAACAAGATGATTAATAATCCATCACTGGATTAATTAACTATTATAATTAATTATATAATACATTAATGCATTAATAATTATGATAATTCAAAGGGGACGATGGAGATGCTGATGTCCGGTGCTATCTGCGGAACGATTTATTCCTTATTTGCTGGTCAACCCCTGAACATCATCGGTGCGACTGGACCACTGCTCGTCTTTGAATCCATTCTCTACCACTTGTGCAAGTTTGTTATTCTTTGTTAGCTCAAAAGCCATCACTATCATCATCAATGTCAGTTTCTTTCTTATCACAATGGCATTCCTGGCATTTTAAAGTGCACCGATTATGATTTTCTGCTCCGACAATCTGCAAAGCAATCCTTTGCATTATCGATCGAGACAGCAGTTATCGTCCGATTTTCTGCTTTTCACCGAGATAATGAAATCCTCCGCAGTGAGAACTCGATAGACTTCCTGTCTTTTCGCTGTTGGATCGGACTCTGGTCCTTCTTCTACCTGCTGATCATCGTGGCTTTCAACCTGAGCAGCTTCGTGCGCTACATCACAAGGTTCACAGAAGAGAGTTTCTCCGTCCTCATCTCCCTCATCTTCATCATCGAAGCGTTCAGTAAAATCCTCGAGATCTGGGACTCCCACCCGGTCACCTTGCACCCCAACGACGACCTTTTGACCTCGAACTTCACCTTCGGGGCTTTGAACCTCGGCTGCCGATGCGAAACTCCGGTCGACCTCTTCGACACCCTCGGGTCGCCGCCCGAAGACGACGGCGACTGGGGAAGCAGAACGGAATCGTACTTGACTCGAAGTCGGTCCCGATGAATTCTGAATTTAAACGATCGCATTATTATAAATGAGAAATTATGTTTCATTCTTTTCCTTTTGTTTTTATTTTTTTTTTTTCTTAGACTACAAGAATTTATTTCAGCAACTGACTTTTTCTATCGAATGTCAAGCTCGGCTAACCGCTGCAAATGAATGAATGAATGGATGGATGGATGGATGGATGGATGGATGGATGGATGGATGAATGAATGAATGAGTTTTTTGTATTCTGATTTTATTAGCAAACATCTCAGCTGAGGTTTTTGCCACGATCGTGAAGTTGCCAGAAGATTGTAAAACGTACACGAACAAAGTCGTTATCAGTTCAAAGTGAGTTTTTTAATGCAGATATGAGTCCTATCAGTTGATGATTGTCAGACTACATACAATATAATATATTACAATATATTATATTTATTATATTATATATTATTATATTATATATTATAATATAACATATATTACAATATATTATATTTATTATATTATATATTATAATATAACATAATATAATAAATATAATATATTATAATATACCATAATATAATAAATATAATATATTCTCAAGAGAGAGAGAGAGAGGACCAGAATGATGACTAATTGCATATTTATATTGTTTGTATATTTACATATCTTCCACAAAAGATGCATGGATCTCGACCTCTGCCGGTCCAGCGGTTGGAAAACTTCGGGTTCGAACTGCGAGGAAAACTTCGTTCGTGGCGTCCCCGACGTCTTTCTCCTCTCCTGCCTCCTCTTTTTCGGGACTTTTTCCTGCGCATTCACCCTCAGGACGCTCAGGAACAGTCCCTTCTTCCCCACCATGGTTAGCACCCAACTGGTAGCAAATGATGAAGATGACGACGATGATGGTTTAGGTGGTGGTGGTGGTGGTGGTGGTGGTGGTGGTGATGATGATGATGATGATGATGATGATGGTGATAAAGGTAATTCTGAGTCATGGAGACTATATTAATAAAAGTGCCTTCAAACCAACTGTAGGAATTATGTTCTGTAAAAACACCCGTCCACGCTGTATAATGAATTCACACGGAAACAAAACTGCAAACTCCAGATGTAATTATTCTGTAATTTAAGACAACTGATGATCTAAGATTAAGACAGCTGATGATTATCTTGACATGAAATAAATTCTCTTGAAATGCCTTGTTTCATCTTGTCCTGAGCATTGAACATTTATCCATCTACACTTCCATCCATCCATCCATCCATCCATCCATCCATCCATCCATTCATCCATCCATCCATCCATCAATCCTCCCTTGCATCCTTCTGTCCATTATTGTTTTCCACCCTGCCTTGCTTAATCCCAATTGTAACTATTTCAATGAATTGCAGATTCGAAATTTGTTAGGAGATTTTGCAGTACTGGTGTCGATAACTTTGATGACGGGAGTCGATCACTTCTTTGGCATCGACACCCCGAAACTCGAAGTTCCGAATCAGTTTAAGCCTACCCTTCCTGACAGGTTCGAAGCCATCCTGATTTTAAAATTTTTTGTCTGGCGTTTCTAGCTCTATTAATATGCTTATAAGTATGCATCTTTTGCATGTTTTTCCATTTATGTTTATAAATAAATCTATTAATTTCAAGATAAATATTTATTATTATAATAAATATTATAATAAAATAATATTATAATAAAATAATAATAATATTATAATAAAATAATAATAATATTATAATAAAATAATATTATAATAAGATAAATAATAATTATTATAATTAATGCCATAATATCCACAACCAAGTTGTTGACATTGTACACCTGTACACCATTGTACACTATTGTATACCACTCAGAGAGTGGGTGGTGAACCCACTGAAGGTGAACCACTGGTGGTTGATCCTCGTAGCCACGTTTCCCGGTTTGTTGGCAACGATCCTCATAGCCCTCGACCAGCAGATAACTTCGGTCATCATCAACAGGAAAGAGCATAAACTCAAGGTTCGTTCGGATTTTTAAATTGTTTTGTCGTTATTTTTTTTTTATTCTCTGTAATTCTTGTCTTTAATTCATCATTCATTAATTTGTTATAATTGGTTTTCTTTAATTTAAAAATTAAATTGTTTTTTTTTAATTTGTACCTTTAATAGCTCTTCAAGTTACAACAACTTATAAATTACTGCTTAAACGAGATGTTAAAGTATTATAAGCTTATAATCGCTTCACAACTGTACTTATACTTATTTGTCCAAACACGAAAGAAGGGGCATGGTTACCACTTGGACCTGCTTGTCCTGGCAGTCTTGGTTGCCGTCTGTTCCTTCCTCGGTCTTCCTTGGTTCGTGGCTGCCACCGTCAGAGCGATAACCCACGTCAAGAGTCTCATCAAAGAGTCGAGCGTCAGGATTCCAGGGGAGAGGCCTCAGATGCTCGGAGTCAGGTAATGCTGAGTTTCAGCTTCTTGGGGAACCAGTCATCTGTTGTTATCTTTTTACCGAAGATGATTTCTAAGACTTCTTAAGAGAACAGATTTGTAATAATTTCTATTTTCTTGAATTTCGTACCACAAGTCTCTCGCTAAATTTACTTCCTGGAAATTTTGAAAGGAACATTTGTAATACAATTGCAGAGAGCAGAGAGTCACAGGGATGTGCATCCATCTCCTCATCGGATTTTCATGTTTGCTCACCTCAGTCTTAAAGGTATGAGTTGGACTTCACAAAGTCACAAGATTGTGTCACGAGGTCATGTGAGAGTATCTACTGGCAATAGCTTTCACTTTATCATTGCTTCATAAGTAATAATAAAAGTAATATAATAATAATAAGTTAAGTGATAATTGGTTTTGTTAATGATTTTATTATTTTATTAACATTTCCTTCAGCTCATCCCAATGCCTGTGCTTTATGGCGTATTTCTGTACATGGGTATCACATCGCTGGGGGATGTACAAGTAAGATTGGCCTGCAATTCCAATTTTGTAACAAACAACATTTTTGGGCAAATATATTTCTTATTTCTTGTAAAATGCTGCTACTCTTTTAAAGATTACTAACAAATGTCCACTGATAAAACGTTTCTCATCTATAAGCTGGATGTAATTTTTTATCATTTAACAATTTAAATTTATTTATTTAATATTTGAAATTAATGGTAAAATGTACTCCCAATCGATAATAATCAATAAATTGAAAAGTTCATAGAGAGAGTGCTGATCCTGTTCATGCCAGCAAAGTATCAACCCGACTACATTTACCTGAGACACGTAAAGACTTTCAACGTGCACATCTTCACTCTCATCCAAATAGCTTGTTCCGCTCTCATGTGGACCATCAAGAGCATCAAATATACCAGCATTGGATTTCCTCTTGTCGTAAGATTGACAATCATTTTTTTTTAACGGTTAACGGTTATGAATTCGTTTATTCAAAAAAAAAATTTTTGAAATATACACAGATCATGCCCAAAAAAAAATCACAAATTCATCAATGGTTTATCCCAAGGGAATTTAATTCCCGTCTAGGGGATAGGCTAATTCATATTGACAAAGTTGAAGGGACGTATGAAAGGGTCTTTACATAAATGATAAACTGAGATTTTGATGACAAAACTTCTAAACTTCTAAACACGATGGGAACAACGAACACCTGATAATGAGAGATGTAGATTAACCAGGGAGGTGCTGTGACAGAAGACCAAGGATAACGAAAGGAATGATGAAGTGATGAGGAAATGTGCGGTTCAACAACTGGAGAGAATGTGTTTTTTAAGAAGGGATTTTAATTATTCATTTCTTTTCATTTATTCACCATGAACTAATTAATCTGTTGTGAAAACCAAAATTTATGTTTGCATCATAGTTATTACATTGTTGTTGTTATTGATATTAGAGATATTATTAATAATTATTGACGACGTTATTAATTATAGCTAATAGCTCTGATAGGAGCTAGGAAGGGAATGGATCTCCTCTTCAGTCAGAGGGATTTGTTCTGGTTGGACAACCTTCTGCCGGACGAAAGGAGACGGAAGGAAGAGGACATCAGGAAGCTCTTGGAACACCAAAGTACCATTTATGAGGTACGATATCCTATCAGAATCAGCATCCAAGCAACTATTACTCATCCAAGCAATTCAATGCACTTCCTACACACAATCCACAACATAATTCACATGATATCAGTTGACATTTATGTATTTCTGACAAACACTTGAATTAAATGAGCAGATTAAATTGAAGCTTCTGTGCTGATATATATTTATTTATTTATTTAATCAAATAATTAATTATTTCCAGAACAGCCAGGAACAAAGTCCAACTTTGTCTGATGACGAATACAACGAAGTAGGGGAAATGTCACTAAAAGAACTGCAGTAGGGAAATTAGATCTCAAAAATAAATGATTCGCAGACTCCACTCTTACAGTGATTACCTCGAATAAATCATGATCTGGGAGCACTGCTCCTCACCTGACTTAAATGTCAGTATTCACTTTCTAATATTTTCTAGAGATGCATTTTTCATCAACCAGTCTCATTTAAATTTCTAGTCATGCTTCTCAACTGCAGCTTGTCTTATTTTCAACAAACCTTGTCATTGCCCATAAATAAAAGATTTTTACAAACAACATTCGTTGTCTTGAAATAGAGGTAGTTATGAACCAACTGACAAAACAAACGACGGTAACCAGTGCACCAACACAACCCAACGCATCGAACATGCTTTGATTAATATTTTCTGACTTCTTAACCAAATGTAATGCTGGAGTTTCTTTGAACTCTTGTGGTCTTGCAATATAGGTTTGTCAAAAGACATTGTGCATATATAACATAGTTTCTATACCTACATTGTCCAATCCCAACCCCAGCTCGCAAAAACTATAATGAGTCACATAATGGATTTTATTGATCAACATTGTTTCTGCCAGTCACCCTTTAAACCATACGCCTGAGGAGGGCATTGATCTTGTCTTCTCTGTTTCCGCAGTCACCACCGTCGGCGAAGTGGTTGCCCTTCTTCCTCCATCCACCGTTGGGGGTGTTAAGCTTGAATGGCCACAAGAAGTTGGTTACAGACTTGAAGTTAGCACCGGCAGTGAAGATCTCATGGACCAAATCTTCAACACAGATAATGTTCTTCTTGCCTAGAAGATAATATCAAGATTGTGATTATGTGCACCATTTTCTACCTTATGTCACTGCATCACTTACCCAACTTGTGCTCAACGATGGCATTGTCGACAAGGGGAGTACGTCTGCCCTCGATCTTGCCATATCCTCTCTTGTAGACCAGCTCCTTAACACTCTTCAAGTTGGGGTATCTGAAAAATTGATTGATTTATGAAGATAATATGTTTATTACAAGATCTCAAGATAAGATTTAATCATACCCCCATGTGACGTAGGGCTCGACAATCTTGAGCATGTTCATGGTAGCCTTGTTCAGCTTGATGAACACACCATTGTTGATCTGCCTCAGACGGAAGAGCTGAAGGATCTTCCTTGGCTTAGGGTGAAGTCCATTGATACTAAAAATGGTTTTAAACTATGTTGTAGAACTTTTGTGAACGACCTGGAAGAAATATCGCTACTAACCCTCTGATCCTAATGACGAAGGCAATCTTTGACTCGGGGGGAACGTAGAAGTTTCCATTGTTACGAGCCTGCCTCGAGAAAGTCAGTTGCTCTTTCTCAGTAGCCTGGTATTCCTTGGCGTACTTCTCGGCCCTCTCGAAATATTGCTTCTTCCTCAGAGCAGCTTTCTAAAAGCGGTCGGTATTATGAAGCACGTGCTCATATAGCGTAACTTTCCTGTTTACTAAAAGTAAATTCCAAACTATTCAAATTTAGCTAACCTTCTGGGCATTAACTCTGGCCTTGAGCAAAGCAGTCTTCTTTTGAGCGATGAGGGTCCTCTTCTTGAGGACAGACTCGGGGGCGCTCGGAAGCTTCTTTTCGCTGTAAAAAATTCAACCATGCTGAAAATCCAGTTCTTCAGAGCAAACTACTTATTTAATCTCGTCATTCATCTATATAAGCCTTATCAAAACATCGCAAACTCGAACGCACCCAACAGCCACCATTATCTCGGCAAAACGGAAAAGGAAAGAAATGTTTGTTTATTGCTACGACTAAGAATTAGGAGCTTAGGCAAAAAATGTTTAAACCAGAAATATTTAAAAAAATTATGTTAGATATAATATATTGCGCAGTCGTTATAAATAAAATTTATTTTAACAATTATAGGTTCATTAAGCTTAATATTTGTAATTCTTTTTAGTGTGCCAGTTTAAATAAATTTAATTTATATTATTTCAATTTGTTTTTAATAAATAACATTAATAAAAACTTTTACAAATTTCACCATTCAATGAAAATGTTGAACTAGGTGTTCATAAATTACGGCTTAACTCAATGCATATGTCCAATGTTATTCTTAGTAGTTTTTTTAGTTTTTCTCTAAGTAGAGCTGGGCTTAGGGTTTTACCATCATAATTAGTGTTTTAATTATTGTATTAATTTATGTCACTAGGCAGTTGATATTTATTCGGGGTAACGCATGAAGTGATCGGAAGTGATGCCAAATAGGTGGAAAACACTGTGCGGGATTATTCAGTAGTAACAATTTTATCGGTTATAAGTGGTAGTAATGTTTAAAATATGGTTAAAAGATAAATATGATAAACAATTTTCTCAAGTACAGCAGTCTAGTAATGCTTTTTTATTTTTACAACAAATTTGTAACATGCCATAACTTTGTTTCGCGTAAGTAATTTAACTTAATGCTATCTGTTTTATCAGAACTAGAAAGGTATCAACAAATAGCCTTAAACACGCGCCCCTCATGGACATAAGCACATAAAATTCTGATTATTAACTTATAACTTTATCAAGTTAGTTTACTAGTTAAGCTGAAGTTTTTATTGACACCACCTTCGGAGTTTGAATAGTCAGGCGAGATATAATGCATTAACAATATTTTATTCGAATTTGTATCGACTGCCGATTTTGGAATCCATTTCAAGACAATCTGAAATTGGAACACCAGGTAGCTCCGTCAAGTTGGCATTAACCAACATATCACCATTTATTTTTATGTTCTAATCTCTTATCATTTAGCATGGTAACTCCTCGTGCATTGAATTTAACCCAGAAATTCCTTAGATCACAAGGAGTTCAGCACAGCCTTCTCCAAAAGTGACAATAGACAACTACATCTATTTTAAAGCACAGCCTAATCAGGCCTCGAAAGTAGACTGCAAACATAAACCAACAGGAATCATTTCAAGTTAAATACTAAAGACCAAACATAAACAATCCATAACGATGAAAAAAAATAAAAGATTCATCAAAAATCATGTTATGTAGATCGACTGCAGAGGAGAGATGCCATCCAGTTAAGTTAGATAAGCATGGTGTCTGGTTTTTCCAGAAACTTTTTGAAGTGGCTCAGCCACTTTGCACCAACAGCTCCATCCACAACCCTGTGATCACAGCTCAGCGTCACGCTCATTATGCTGGCAGTCCTATAGCTGTAAAATTTTCAATTTGAAATTAAATTATTATTATCTACAAATGTAAATGCAATTAAATTAATTATTACAACACGTTCAGTATTGATTATTCAGGGACATATAATTATCTATGAATAGACACGATCATCCGGTCAAGAGATTTCTCACCCAAGGTTGTTGTTATCGTCAGGAAGCAATCTTTTCTCCGCTCCTCCGACAGCTAATATACAGGCCTAGGAAATGAATCCAGTATGTTAGCAGATATTGTACATTACCTTTTCCCAATAAAAGCCATTACAATACTCCTTGCTACTTATGAAGAGCAAGATGCCACAAGATGCCTCAGTGCAAACATCAAGGAAAAAGGTTATGAAGAAGTACAAACCTGAGGTGGATTGATGATGGCCGAAAAAGTTTTGATTCCAAACATTCCAAGGTTTGAGATGGTAAAGGTGCCACCCTAATTAATTTATTAAAACCTATTATTTTTAAAGCTATTCAGCCACACAGTCACAATTTTCTACATTACAACATCGGGAAAATTTACTAAATACGTCGGTTTTGAAAATAAAAGATAAAAATTCATTTAACCGATCAAACCTGAAACTCCTGAGGTTGTAGTTTTCCAGCTTTTGCCTTCTCAGCCAATGAAATGACTTCTGTGCTGATGGTTGCCAAGCCCTGCAAAAGAAAACATTTTAATTAATTCATTAATTAAGTAACTGACTAACCAATTAATGTCACTCAAAACCACCAAGATTATAAATGCTTGACATAAACAATAAAGAATCGAGTACCTTCCTGTCTGCCTGGAACACGATCGGAGTTATGAGACCGTTCTCGGTCGCAACGGCCACGTTGATGTCAACCGTGTTGTTCCTAAAACAGAAAGGATTTGTTTTAAGGTGAAAATGTCCATCAATGAAACTCAAAGGACAGAGGGACGAACTGTCTGATGAAGGACTCCTGCCACGAGGAATTGGCCTCTGGCACCTTGGCACAGGCCAACGCTGAAGCTTTGATGATGAAATCGTTAACTGACAGCTTCACTTTTTCCTTAGCCAACAACTCTTTCAACTCTTTCCTCAATCTAGTATTATATTATTATTATTATTAGTTTATATTATATTAGTATATATTATACTATTATTATTAAAACAAGATGTGATGCATCGATTGACTCTGCTGACAGATTTCATCGCAGGATACGATACCTGATTATCTCGTCCATGCAGACGTCAACAGAGAGATAATAGTGAGGTATCGTCTGCTTTGACAACAGCAGCCTCTGGGCAATGACCTGGTGATTCACAATAAAGATCACAATTAAGCTTTTTTAAATTATGAAATAAATTGAGTTAATATCCAATAAATGTCTAATGTTTATTTCCATATGTATATATATATCCTTTTGTGGACCTGATATGTTTTTGCTACATTTATGTTAACTATTTCAAACTTGGAACCTCCTATAATGTTGCCATCTCAAATATTTGCAATCACAGAGTGAGAAACGTATTGCCATGTAGCTTACAATGTAGCTTACCATAGCTCAACTCAATGGAACAACTGAATGAACAAAATAAATAAAAAGAAAAAAACAATATCATGCTAAATGCAATCAACCATGCAGACCTGTCTCATGCTGGTTAAAGGGATGTCCACATAGGCACCGGCCTGGGGAGCGAACACCCCGACAGGGGGTGCTGCGGAGGTCGGCGGAACGCCGACGGGTGCCTGGAACGGGACGCCCACGGACGGAACGTAGGACTTGATGTCATCTCCCGTCACGCTACCATCAGGACCCGTGCCCCTCACGAGCTGTCGAGACATTCAATCAAAAGAAGATGTATACAATCTAATAAAAAATTAATTAACTAATTGATTGATTAACAATGGATGCAAAGTGGTACAATAATCTAATCTTTTTTTTTAACGTTCATGACAGTACTCTTGGTTAAGCACAAGAAGTACAAATAAAGCCTAATAATGCCTTTGGTGCATTTAAACAAAAAAACAAACTGCCAAACTAAAATCAAATAAAAAGAGAAATTGATTGGCCCAACAATGAGGAATGCAAACAGAAAGAACAACAATAATAAAAGAGCAACCATAATAAAACAAAACAAATACAGAAATAACTGCATCAAATATAAATGACCAGCTTCCCTTCTAAAGGTAATTTCAATCAAACTCAAATCATGAGAGTCAAAGTATTCAATCCTCACGGAAATATCGATTCCTCGTTCGGCTGCCAACATCTTTGCATAAGGAGTCGCAGGGGTTTTGCCACCGACGGCAGACACGACCGGCTGGGCAGGAGCGGCCTGAGCCTGTGCAACGGGCGGAGCCGGAGTAGGCTTAGGAGCAGGCGCTGCCGGAGCGGCGGGGGCAGCCGGAGCAGCAGGCGCTGCGACGGCTTCCGCTTCCTTGTAGTCTGAAAATGCGGCCACGTCGTCCTTGTTTGGGACTATGATGCAGAGAGGCTGGAGTGAAAAAATTCAGATTAGGAAAATATTTCTTTTCAAAACGCCACTCTGCAAAGACTACTGACAGCTCCGAGCGGGAGACCCTTGCTTCCTGCTGGCGCGATGATCTTTGCCAGGAAGCCCACTTCGGGCGTTTCAAAGTCCATCGTGGCCTTGTCTGTCTCGATCTGAGCGAGCACATCTCCCTCGTTCAACTCGTCACCCTCATTCACCATCCAGGCCTGGATGTTCCCTTTCTCCATGGTCGGAGAGAGGCTCGGGAGAGGAACTGAAATGCACGTCTTCGTGAAATTTAACAGTTAATTACATAATTAATATTATGTGATAAACAATCGCTGAGCAATTACTCTTGTCTCTTTCTCATGAATTCAATATTTTGATAAAGCATTGCTTTGGAAAAGTTGTAGTTCACCAAGCTATACCGGTGATAAACACCTGTTCTATATTCAAAATTGCTTAAACATGTGGCTGTAATTTCCATGATTATAATTATATTTATAATTAGCTCTTGTTTAAAAGGTTAATTATGATCACCATGTTATGTCTAACGCAATCTAAGTGTATATTGCTATTAAGATGTTGTTATGATTGTTGCTGCAATTGCTCCTGTGATCGGCATTCCACTTCACATTCAATGAGTCATGATTAGCCAGCATCTCACACACTTCTTTTGAACTGCAAAATGTTGGTGTCTTGCATTCCAACAAGATTTGAATTTCAACAACTTTTTCAAAGCTTTATCAATTATGATTTCATGTTTGACCCTTAAAATAATATCTTTAAACATGTAAAACAAAACGAGTCATAATATTGTTCCAAATTTCACTCAATTGCATAATTTATGGTTATAACTGAATTAACCAAAGCAAAATGCTCAGAAACAGCAATTTACTTAATTTCTAAAAATTTCAATGTTAATATGTTAATTTAATTAATGTGGAAGTCAGAGGCTAAAATTGGAAAACTGTCGTGATATTACTTCTAGCACTGAACTAGACAATATTGCATTGTATAACACACCTTTGATGTGGCTGGGATAACTTTTCGCAGGGCTGGGAGTTGAGGGTTGAGGAGACATTGGAGCTCCAGAAGGAGTTTCGGGGCGGCTGCCGACGTCCGCCGATGGAACGAAGTCCTTAAATGCGGCGATGTCCGATTCATTCCTTACTATGATGCACAACAGCTGGATGGATTGAATTTTAATTAATTAGCCAATGTTTATGATTATTATTATTATTGATTCAAAATAGTTTATAAATAAGCAAAACGTCGGATATTCGCTAACCATCTTCGGATGGAGAATTAATGAAAAGACAAATGTCGTAAGATTTGCTTGCCTTCCCCAAGGGAACATCTTTGGTGTTAGCAGGAATGATTATCTTAGCAAGGTATCCCTCCTCTGGAGTTTCAAATCCCATAGTGGCCTTGTCAGTTTCAATTTCTGCCAAAAGGTCACCCTCTGCAAGTTGGTCTCCCTCTTGTTTTGCCCATCTTACCAAGGTACCCTTCTCCATGGTAGGAGAGAGAGCAGGCAGAGGAACCTCAATATGCTCGGGTAAATTTCCTGTTAAGGTTAGCTTCCAAATTGTAATTATTAAAATTAAGTGCAGAGTATTGCATCAACAATCGTTTGATACCTCAGTAAACTAGAGGAAATACTAATATATGCTTAAATTAAATTGTTAAAAGCTAAATTGGTGAATTAAATGCTAACTTAACCAAATGCCAAATACCTGAACTGAAACATCTCCCAGAAACCGCATTCCATGATGCTCTTAATGGCAGGCTGCAGACAAATTAGAAATTTAATAAAACCAAGCTTAGTCAAAACACGGAAAAGGACATTGGCAGGACATTCGAAAGTGAATAACTTCGACTGACCTTGGCCTCTTCAGCTCTTGTATTGTGGCGCTTCTTGCAGAAAGTCTAAAAAGCGTCCGTTGGGAACATAATTGCTTTAAATTTTTTGCAACTTCCCTACCCTTCACTACCCTGGAATGGATGATAGAATTTGCAAGCCTCCCAACCCGAAACATTTTCGCTCGCCAATCCGCTTATTTGTGTTGAAAGGCTGGATAGAGATGTGATAGTTTATGGAGCTTGCAACTTTGCAGCTTCTGCATTTCTATCAAATGTCAAAAAGAGAAAAATTTAAATTTATTTGCTATCATTATAATTTCTTCTTAGATTATTGACAAACAGTCTGTGTGCACCAGCATTTCGGCTTCTTTTGACAGAATGTCTTAGTACGTAATTTCTTCCTAAATAAAGCAAATTAAATTTGAAGTTGTTGTTTTGAAACATTTTAAAATTTGTAATTTCATATTTTTAAATGGTAGACTCAAAAATAAAAAAAAGTTTTACACACGTTCCTATCTCATTATACTCCATCATAAACTTGTAATCTGAAAGTTGAGTCAATGAAACAATACAATGAAAACATTAACACCGGTTATCCGGTTTAATAATAGAATCAAGGTAATTTATCATTCATGGGTTGAATGAACCTGGTATTAATTAATAAACCTCAATTGGCATTTCTATGGCCTTTATCGAGTCATTACTTCAACATTCCATTTATTTATTTTTGCGTTCATCAAATATAAAATACCGAACGATTGAGTGCAGAAATAATAAATAAAAGAAATGATTTTGAACCTAGTTTGGAGCCAACATTTTAGACGTTTATTTGTACTCTCCCATCTCATTAAATCCTTATTATCATTATTAATAGCAATGATTTATTACGTCGCCAAACATTCAGTAAAAGTTGATCAACCAGCGAAAGCTCGTCACTTGAATAATTATAAGTTTGAGAATGAGCCTTTTTGAAAATTTCATAAAATCCTTTTTATTTTGATTAATTATTGTTAACGAATATTTTCTTTATCTTGATCTTCTCAAATTGATAGGTATCACTTTGTCCATCCCGACGGGACCCAACAGATTCTGAACCTCACCTGTTCAAACCGCCCTTGAAGTATTTGAAGAGCAATGAACAGAACTCATTGGAAAGCACTAATGAGACAGTAATTTGACACGTATGAGACATCTGCCCATTTTCGGCAATCAGAATTTGTTGGGGACGAGGTTCTAGAGAATTCACTGCATCCGAAGCAACAAAATTCCAAAATTATTCACTTTTAACTGCAAACCAACCAATCTCAGAATTCTTGACATTATTTCCGAAGCTACAAAACAACGTATTCATGTCTTTTGTTATTTAGTTTTTGTGGAGCGCAAAGTTAACATTAACAACATTAACGCCGTGCCTTTACATCCCTTCGGGATTACATCGAGCAGGTAAAATATTAAATAAAAAATAAATGTAACAGTTATAATAGTATTAATAATACAAGCTTGATAGTAATGATAATTTCATCATCTTCGTCGCCATGATAATATTCCCCCTCCCCCGATCCTTGGGAATTGATCTGACGCCTTGAAGATAATGAAGTTATATGTTAAGAAAAGTGACTACAGACTGCAAAGTAATAAGTTATCATCAAGACCTAAATAAGCAGGTGTAGGTGTAAGCTTCGATATATTTCTAAAAAGCACCTTGAATTGTACCTACGGTGTTCGTCGAATCAATTTAATGGATTCCAGTTTCAAGCATCCGAAAAGCCATTTATCACTTTATCATTTTGTAATCGTTGTGTCAAATTTAAAGCATTTTTAAGCCTGAAAAAATTGAATTATTTTTTATGAATATGATATGGACGTGATAAATCATTTATTATGAATTAATCACAGTAATTCTGATGTAAATGAGTGCTTTAATTAATGGAGATTTAAACAACTTCATCCTGTAGTGCCACTTTGTTCTTCCTGTTTTTGCAAGTAAATTTTGAGAATGATAACACGAAATAGAAGAATTCAAGAAATTCATGTCTCCCGTTATGCCTCAAATCCAACTTTCTTATCACCACCGTGATAAAAGATTAATAGTTTTCGATATTATGGTTTTGAAAAGGTATTTTTTGGAGCTTCGATAAGAGCGTTTCAGTCTTTTTTTATTTTCACACGAACAACAATACTTTCATTCTCTCGATTACAAGTGTATTGTTATCGCGTCACTCTCATAAATTGGGTCACGGATGAAGAAATCATTGACAAAACTAGAAGTTCGATGCGATCAAAAGATCAAGTAAAGATGGAGTTACTCATCATGAAGATCGCAATCCTTCCATACATTGCTGGAAAAGTTTAATTGAAATATTGTTTTCGTTAATAAAGAATGTCATTAAAAGTGCTCCTTAATTCAAGTCCGTTGGCTCGATATGTTTGCTAATTATGATTCATTCCGATGAGAAACTTAAAAACATTCCTAAAGTCATAAAATAATTTCAAGAGATATCAACGACTAAGGTTGGGTGCCATGTATTCCATGAACCGTTCATGCGTGCGTTCACATCCAGAACAATGGATGTAATGATTTAATCATTCTAAATTCATTCAGTCACAGAAAATGTAAAACACACAGAAATACCAATGTAATTAATCGAGTATAACAAAAAAAGAATAATGCCGCTCCATTTGCATTTTTAAGCACGACAGATTTTTTTATATTATCCTGTAACAATGGCGAAGATTTCACGCATTTAGGTTGCAGCTCTTATTACTAGGTAGCTTTTGGCGGCATCCGACATTGTCCGTTTGAAATCTCGGCTAAATAAATTGAAGAAATTTTACTCATAGCAAATAATTTCGCGATTGCGGGCCGAGGTGTAAGTTCATTTTTAAGGAGGTGGTCCGCCTGACGGAGCTGTCAGATGCTAGGATATCTTATCGGTGGAAATCACAGACTATTGGATTTATTTTGAAAGTGGTTTGCGGCAGAAGTTGACCGCCGGATATTCTCCATAATCGTCCAAAATTTATCTGAATTTCCGTCTGCATCTTCAGAAGCGTGGAGCATTCACGCGTCACTACAAAGTTTGTTGATATAAATACACCAAGAGGCCTATCTTGCGTGCCAAAGAGCAGAGGTCTGAGAACTACGTGGATTTAAGTGACTCGAAAATGCTTTAATTTTTCTTTAATTTCAACATAAAATAGGTCTCTGCTGGAGTTATGGAAGCGTCAGTTATTAACTCGGAAGATGTGAGGATACTCATGGATCCATTGATCCTATCAAAAAAGGTAAATTAAATGATTAATTAGATTTTAAAATATGACAATATATTATTTCTAGTATTCATTGGTGCTTTTATGCTTCAGATAATTTATGACAATCACGAAAATTTGTCTCTTGTGGATAAAAATGCATGTTCCAAGGATAAGAAATGTGGTTCTTTTGAGAAGCTGACATCACAGGAAAATAAGGAAATATCCTACTTTTTGAATGCCATTGAGAAGCCATCAGAGAAGTTTGATTTAAAGAAAGAATTTTATGCAGAACCTGTGCTGGTTGGATCAAGACATCAGTTCCGTGAAAATGAAGAAGCTGATGGTTAGATTGAATTTTTTTGAGTGAAATGAAGTTTTCTAGTTTATTTGAGATCAGATTTTTATTATTTCTATTATTAATTTTTTATTTGAAAGCAAGAAATTAGCTTTAAATTAAATTTATTTTTTCTCTCAAAAGTTTCTAAATAGAGATTTAAGAATATCTTCAAATATTTGTGCATGAATAGGGATTATGGAAGGCTACATTTTTATCTTTATAATTCTGATTGTGATGCAATTTATGATGATGTTTTAGATGAAATGATGTTGTACGTGGTGTTAAAATATGTTTGCTTTTTGGATCTGCAAATGAAATTGCCTTGAATTAAACTTCAGTCGTATAATCTCCTGCATTGAATTTCCCAGCACGAGGAAAATCTTTTTAATCTTTCAGAATTGTGTTAATCTTGACGAAATTTCTGCATATCCGTGAAAAAAGAATGTTTATTTGAATCTTGTAGGCCGGCACAGATCGGGGCTGTTTCCTCACACGTGGGTGCCTCTGGGGCCCTCCCCATCTTCCGGTCTGGGGAGACACAGATCCCAGCACAAGTTCCAAAAACACAACAACCTAAAGAAAGTCTGTTTTATTGATGTTAAGAAAAAAAAATCATTATTTATACACGGATTTCGTTCCATCTCCTCTTATATCTCGACGTCGGACGTCATTCATCCGGCATTCACTCGACGCTTCTTTGTGGGATGGCACTAAAGTCATGTGCTTTCATTCCCAGGATCCTTTCGATTTAACATTCGACTTCGTTAATATAAAACGTCCCAAATGACGCATCCATAATTTCACGAGAATCTCTAAATTCCGCAAGAATGTCTTCTTTTTTTTTCTGTAAATATTTAAAATAATAATTTTAAAAAAATACTTAGGAATTGTCGACTCATTCGAACGAGCGTCGTTCGAGACGCCGTTGACGGGGAATTAATGTCGCACGATTCCACGCGACTTGACTTCTGGCAGTGCATCATGGGTTCGTTAGGACCGGTAACCGTCGGTACCGACCGGCTGGTTTTAAGAATTTGTTAATCTCAACCTTCACTTCACTCATTCACTCGTTCGCTCGTTCACTCATTCACTCACTCGCTTATTCACTGACAATCTTCTAAAGTAGCAATGAATGACTGAGTCTTCATTCATTTTCTATTTTCTTCCTTCCTTTCATTCAGGTGTCAAAGAAAATACTTTAGAAACGTCTTTAGGAATCTGTGATCATCATCGGTGTTTTAGATCTTTGAATTTTCCAGAAATGTTCTTTCTCTGTACTGTATTGTACTGTACTGAACTGTACTGAACTATACTGAACAATGGTCGTAGACTTTGAACGAGAATAATAAGATATAATTATTTTATGGAAATTATGTCACAAATAATATTGAAATTAAGTGATTTGTGTTTATATACTCCAGATAAATAGGTTTATTAAATTGTATCAATTATTTTAAATATATATATTTTAAAAACTTATTTTATGATAATGTGGGCCACTACCCTCATGAACTTTAACCTCATGAACTTATTTAGTCCCTGATTTGGAAGCACAGCCTTGTCATTGTTAAGATGTTTGCCTCAAAAACATTTCAGTTCTCCAATCTAAGACTACTACTATCATCATTGATGCTCGAATATTGTTTATCTAGACCTGGTGTATTGTAGACCAAAATGCTCAGGAAAAAGGCAATATAAGTTCAATATAAGTTCAGTATAAATTTTTTTTGGAAGACATTTTTAAAAATTGTTTTATGCAAATTACAAAAATAAGTACGTGCACCCAAGTACTCTGGTCTAATGCAATTGCAATCACGTGCAGATTGTGGATTTTAAAATTGATGTGTCATTTAACTGTTATTATTATTATTATTATTATTATTATTATTGTTATTATCATTATTATTATTATTATTATTATTATTATTATTATTGTCTTCCAATATTTGCCAGACTATTTAATTTAACAGTACATTTAAGCATTGTTTCTTGGATCTCCTCAGAACCCGTTGTCGGTTACGGAAGGCATGGTGTACACCTTCCCGGAGCCGTGCGATCGCAACGCCTCCAGCAAGAGTTTCCAGCTGCACAGAGAGAAGAACACGCAGAAGTCCTCGAAGAAGAACCACTTGGATGGTCTCCAGATGTCCGGTGCTGCCATCTGCAATCACCACGAGGAAACCGAAACCGTCCGCGATGCGAACTCGAACTCATCCGACAGGAAACCGCCGCAAGGAGGAGGCGGCGACGGCCTCGGGGAATCTTCCTCCGCGTCGGCGGATCGTCGGACTTCGGTAGACGACGGCAAACGTGGCCTCCTCAAATCGACCAATCAGAGCGAGAGGGCGGGGTCGTCGGGGAAAGTGGCTTTCTTTCTAGGTATGCTTCTGTTGCTTATAATTATGCTGCTGCTGCAGCTGATGATGACGACGACGACGATGATGATGATGATGATGATCATTGTAATGGTAGTGGTGATGGTCGCGATGATGTTGCATGGATTTAGATCCACCTTAATTTCAATTACTGCCTGTCCCAATGCATAATGGAATGCATAATGGCTTTCTAGAGTTTTAATTTGATTTAGATGGCTGTGGCACTAGTTGGTGATAGCTTGTTGTCCAATGATTTGATGGTGATGGTGATGGTGAGGATGATGACGACGATGATGAAGGTGGTGATGGTAATGATCCATAAAAGAGGCCCTTTCTATTATTTGGTTATTTTCACAAAATAATCTTAATAAGTCCTCATTGTTTACAATGACAACAAAAGCATTATTGCTGCTGCTGCTGATGATGATGATGATGATGGTGGTGATGATGATGGTGATGATGATGATGATGTCAGAGCCTCACAGATGGTTGAAATCAAATTTGGCAAAATGTCAGGGTGAAAGTTAAATTAATGTTTCCTTTAAATTTAAAGTTTATAGCAATAAAAATGAATTATGCTTATTTATTTATTCATTTATTTATGTACTCAAGCAGCCATTGGCAATTGGCTGGATATTAATAACAATATTACATGCAACAAACTCAAATCACCTTTTGCAGATGAATTCACGTTCATTCAATAAATAAATGCTCGTCCAATGCAAGCCAATGTTTTCCCTCCTTCAGGTGCAGACGACATGGAAGCTGCAGAAACGGAAGCGAAACTTCCAAGCGACGTCTGCTCTCCGTCCAAAGGTCATAAAATCAGGTCCGACAAATCGCTCCGTTTCGAGTTTTAATCCTCGTTCGGTTTCCGTGCGTGGAAATTAATATTTTTAATTCGACCTCGATTTAAACCATTTTAAATTATTTAATTTAAATTTTTTTTTATTTGAATTTAAAATAATCGTAATGACTCATTGGATTCCTTTAATAAGAAATAGAATCGGATGGAAATTCAATTTTCCACTGTAACGTCATGTCGTTAAATTCGCCGTCGCGTGCTCTCGACACAAGTCACTGCAACTCGCTTCATCCCTCATCATCTCCCTCGTCATCTTCATCGTCACCTCCATCATCATCTTCATCGTCATCTCCATCGCCATCTTCATCGTCATCTCCATCATCATCTTCATCGTCATCTCCATCGCCATCTTCATCGTCATCTCCATCATCATCTTCATCGTCATCTTCGTCATCGTCTCCAGGAAACACGGCTCGAGGCATAGGTCCGGCAGCAGGTTGTTCGGGAGCGAAGTCCTCCTGGAGAGTTCGCGACACGTTCCGTCGATCGCCGGAGGAGGAGACGACCTGGAAGACGTCCATCGCGACGTGATGACCAGTGAGTCTGCAGTTTGAATGGTCTTCGTAAAGTCTTCTGTCATTTTTGTCTCACCTTTGTTTCCTGTTCATGCTTAGGAGCTTGGAGATTGATGATGATGATGGTTGCGATGATGATGATGATGGTGATGGTGGTGATGATGATGATGGTGGTAATGGTGATGATGATGATGGTGGTGGTTGGTGATGACGGTGATGCATGAATTTTTTAAATCAAACATTTACTCCCAGATTATTGATATTATGTTTGTATTTCTTGTTGGCCGTGAGTGGGTTGTTTTGATATATTTTTGTTTACACGACCACTAATTACAATATCAGACGATCATAATATAAAATTATTTTTATATATTATATATAATTGATAAAATTACTTTAAATTGTGATGTTAGCTGTGGTTAGATGATGATGATGATGGCAATGATGATGTAATTAAGTTGCAAGGCCTTTGTTGGTGGAATCCCCATTGTCAGTGGTGTCTGTGGCACCTGTGTTTGTTCTAAATGGTTCACGATCAAGTAAAAGATTAAAAACATTTAGTTTTAAAATGCAATTTACAAAGCAAAAAGCAATTTATATTATGTTTTATTTCCTGATGACATCATCATCATCATTTATTATCATCATTATCATCATCACCATCATCATCATTGTTTTGAATTGACGAGAATGTGCTGCATATTATAATTGTAATGCTGTCTGAATATTCATGTAAAACATCCTTCGTGATGTTTGCTCGTGAAAATATTTAAATCGTTTCCTTTAAAAATTTTGTTATTGTTTTGTTACATATATGTTAATGAGATGGTTGGTTATTATTAATTTATTTAGTTTTTTTCTTTGTTTATTCTCGTATATCATTAATAATTCATGAACGTCTCGAGCGTACGATCTTACTTTTGCTGGCGGATCCTCGCAAAGTGAGGCGCTCGAGAGCGCATGTCGGCGCCACGAAACGAGACGAGACAGGTGTGTCCTCTCTCTCTGCTAGAAAGCTGCAGAGGCAGCACGACCACGATTCCTGCACGACGAGGAATCCTGCTGTGACGCCCGTCGGCGCGTCCGATCGCCGCTCCGAACAATCGCAAACATTTCCGGTCTAAACTTAAAACGTCGTCGCCGACGACGACGGAACGGTAGAACTTTGTTGTCGTTTTGATCGTTGCCAGGTCACAGGTTTGATGACCCCAAGGGCCTGAGGCACAGAAAGTTGGACAGGAGATCCTTCGCGTCGAGGAGGGACTCGGAGCCTAAAAATAGCCACAGGGCCGTGGACTTGCCAGAAATAGCAGCCATTCCCGAAGAAGATGACGTCCACCACAAGGTTTCGTTGGCCGTTCTCTGGCTAATTAATAATTAATGATGTTTATTAATAATTCATTGTATAACAATAATTCATTAGAGATTTATTTATTCATGCAACTGTGCTGAAAAGTATTTAATAAGACCACCCACCCATTTGGGGAGCTTTGATTGCAGTTGTAAACAATGGCATCCCATGGCAACCTCGTCACATTAGAAAAGAGTCTTTATTATGTATGGTGGTGGTGGTGGTGGTGATAGTGATACTAGTGGTGTAAGAGCAATAACTTTGTGGATTATTGATGTACCTTCCTTTATCATTTATCAACATAATAATGTTTTTTTTAATGGTTTTATTAATAATATATTATCAATAATTGATGGGATTGCAACAGAAAGATTAAAACATGAAATCAGGGCCAAGTGAGCCAACATAAAGCAATGAATGATCTTGATGACTGAGGATGTTGATGATGATGATGATGATGATGATGTTGATGATGATGATGATGATGTTGAGGATCACTTCTCCCCTAGTCTCTGTGTTTGCCAACTTCATTTCCTTAAAAGATGGTTGTGAAGATTATGAGGATTGCATTGATGGTGATGATAATGATGATGGTGATGATGATGATGATGATGATGATGATGATGATGATGATGATGATGATGATGACAAAAGTTGCTGATGCCAAGAGTAATGTTAATCACGTAGATAAGCAGGGTGATGCTAATGATGTTGCTGATAAATGAGATAGGAGTTTGGTGATAAGCATGGATTGAGTGATAATTAAATGCAAATGAGGTACATGATGCTGATGGTGACAATGATGACAAAGGTAAAATATTCACAAATAATTTTTATGTATCTAGAAAAAATTGTTTATCAATGGTTTTTGAAATAATAATAATATTAATAAATAAATAATAATAATAATATGGTTTTTGAAACCATTCTTCCATTTTTTCCACTCAACCTTGGATGTTGTGATCCATTTATTTACAGTTGTGGTCCAAGAGAAGCTGTCATGAGTAAACATTATTCATTACTTTTGGTGCCATCGTTGGCACTCGGACCAATTAGCCAGTCACACTTGGGGTCACTGTTTTATGCATAATTCATGGGTCTTATGCATAATTCATAGGTCTTATGCATAATTCATAGGTCTTATGCATAAATCATAGGTCTTACGCATAATTCATAGGTCTTATGCATAATCTTATGCTCAGTACCAATGCTTTCAGATGTTCGTGGAGTTGGACGAGCTGAAGCTAGGTGAGGACAACATTTGGGAGTGGAGGGAGAGAGCCAGGTGGATCAAGTTCGAGGAGGAGGTGGAGGAAGGGGCCTGCAGGTGGGGAAAACCGCACGTGTCATCGCTTTCCTTCCACAGCCTCGTCGAACTTCGGAAGTGCATCGAACACGGTTTGTTCGGGGTTTTTATTTTTTTTGCTTTTCGTGCTCCGTTCTTTTGGTCGTTAGGATCGTTGTTTTGTTGAGCAGAGAGTTGAATTGTTGAATTGTTAAATTTAATTTTTGCTTAATTTTTTTTTATCATTATTTATGATCCATGGCTGGCGATGTTATTTGTTGCAGTTTGCCATAAAAACTTCAAATAAAACTTAACGTGATACATGTAAGGGATGTGGTGATGACTTTGTTGGCAATAATCTTTTACAAACCATCGTAAGCATCACATCATCATCATCATCATCATCACCACAATCAGGAGCCGTGATCCTAGACTTGGACGCGGAAGACTTGCCGACCATCATGTCCAGGGTTGCCGATCAGCTGATCATCACGGACCAATTGAGCGAGGAAAAGAAGCCATTTCTCCTTCAAATCCTCCTCCTCAAGCACAAGTGAACCTCCTTTTTGTTTCACTCCATCTTTAGTAGCAGTAGTAGTAGTAGTCGTTGTTGTTGTTGTTGTGTGGTTGTTGTGGTGGTGGTTTCTGAGATTCATTCAGTTGCCCATCACTCCATTAGTGCTTGTAATCACTGGTTAATTGAAAGTGATGTGGAGGTACTCAAACACCTAATGAAAGGAGAAGCATGCTTTTATTATTGTTGTTGTTATTATTATTATTATTATTGTTATTATTATTAGTATTATTATTATTATTAGTATTATTATTATTATTATTATTACTTATTATTATTATTATTGTTGTTGTTATTATTATTATTATTATTATTATTATTATTATTACTTATTATAAATTTCTTTGAATTACATTGTCAGTGGGTTTTGAAGTTCAAAGAAGGAATTAGCCACCATAAGATAAGATGAAATATTGACATGAACGTCAATGTAATCCATGGCGTTACAGCAATAAGGATAACAATGATGATGATGATGATGACGACGATGATGATGATTATTATTAATTAAATATTATAATAAATATGATTATAATTAATAATTTTTATTCTCAGGCACATGTACGAGCAGCAGTCATTCATAAAAAGGACCCAACAACTTCAGAATCTTTCCTCTTTGGTTCAAAGGTTGTCCTGCTATTGGCTGGCTAAAAATAGTTTTTATTAATGAGTAGATGACTCATTCGCTTCCCATTGTCAGTGGTCATTGGTCGTTATGGTGATGTATGTAGTATATAGGTGTGTATATTTAATATACCAATAGCAGCAACAACAACAACCTATCATGAAGAAGTCCAAGCTATATTACAAATATATATATATATATATATATATATAACATATATATTATATATATAACATATATATTATATATATAACATATATATTATATATATATTTATATATATGATGATGATGTATTATGACATCAATTATGGCTTTAGCCAGAATGCCCTTCAATCTTCGTCGAGTGTCGTGACCAGCGACGTGGAGGTCACGTCGAGGTTATTGGAACATGACGAACAACAAACAAACCAACAACAACAACAACAACCTGTCATGAAGGAGTCCAAGACTGCTGATGTGAGTCCAACTTTTTGTTATTTTTTTTGCTGGCATCAGAATTCAGCAGCAGCAATGATGATGATGATGAGGATGATGACGAGGATGGTGGCGTGATGATGATGATGATAATAATAATAAATTGATAGTTATAATTATCTTGCACGTCTTCGATTTGTGACTTGTGCATTGGTTAGTTATTATTAATGCTGTTAGAGTTTTGATTATCATTAACATAATGAGCTCTCCAATAACAGCTGATAAACTAAGCACAAACATTTAAGAGAAAGAATCTTGTTAAGTGTTAACTAGTGCCTAACTTGACACCTGTAATGCCAGTAATTAGTTTATTAAAAAACAGAGGTAAACATTAGAACACGTAGAGGTAAATATTATTCACTTTAAGTTGTGTTGCTGCATGTGTTTTGGTGTCGCAGATTGTAAACGATGACGATTTTCATGATTTAATTGCTTATTTGATGCAAATTTTTTTTCTGTGCAACGGTCCATGCAATGTTGGCATGCAATGATGCTGAAGGAGCACATTGTTGTTGTTGTTGTTGTTGTTGCGATGTATGTTGTTGTGTCTATGATGTCGGTCCAATAAAAAGCATCATTTGAAAGGAGAAATCAATGAAACATTGATGAAAAACAAAATAAAAACATAAACAGCAGCAACATATTATTATCTGGTAACAATAATAATAATTATTATTATTATAATAGTAGTAGTAATAGTATTACTAGTAATAATAATAATAAAAACTGAAAATTGATCCTGCTGAGCAACCACTTGTTTCAGGATGGAAAGAATGCCATGGAAGTGTCCAAGGATGAATTAGATTTGAATGAACAGGGAAGCTGCTTAGGGGTTCTTGTGCTATCGGATATGGTGCGACGTGGCATTTTGTTGTTGTTGTTGTTGCTGCTGCTGTTGTTGTTGCTGATTGGTTGCTTAAATTATAAGCCATTAATGTCTGCACAACACCTTTCCATTCATTGGTTTGGACTTCTTTTCGTCTCAAACAAAGTTTGGTCAAAACTTTTCCGCATAGATTCTCGACACCGGAGGTGTTGCGTGTTTAATTTTGATTATTAAAAATTAATTTTAAATTAAAATTTAATTTAAATTTTTTATTTTAGTTGTTGATATTCTTTTTATTAATTATTTATTTTCTCCCTTTTTATTTTTTAATAATTGAGTGGAGTTTTAGTATTATGGAAGCATTCTTTTTCAAAGCAAGCATTCTTCACGGGATTTTTAGTGCAACTTTTTCAATTAGACTCAAACGAATCTTTGCATGCCTTTCTTTCTCATCCATGCCTTTCTTTCTCATCCATGCCTTTCTTTCTCATCCATGCCTTTCTTTCTCATCCATGCCTTTCTTTCTCATCCATGCCTTTCTTTCTCATCCATGCCTTTCTTTCTCATCCATGCCTTTCTTTCTCATCCATGCCTTTCTTTCTCATCCATGCCTTTCTTTCTCATCCATGCCTTTCTTTCTCATCCATGCCTTTCTTTCTCATCCATGCCTTTCTTTCTCATCCATGCCTTTCTTTCTCATCCATGCCTTTCTTTCTCATCCGTGCTTTTAAGGCACTTCATTGGCTTCGTAATGCATCAGTAATGCATCGTAAACCGTGACGAAAACCAGGTGCCTGCACTTAGTGGAATGAATGACAGGGGAATGGTGCAGAGCTCCTCCTCCAAGAGTCTGCCCTCTTCGTCGTCGTCGTCGCCTTTTGCCCGCAAGTACTCGACGGACGTTCCTCACATCCTCAAGAGGATCCCCCTCGGCGCCGAAGCCACCAACGTCCTGGTGGGGCCCGCAGCCTTCCTGGAAAAGCCCGTCACGGTTTTCGTGAGACTGAGGAATGCCGTCTGCCTCAACAGCGTCACCGAAGTTCCCCTCCCAGTCAGGTGCCAGTCGATTGGATGTCTGAATTTATAATTGGTTAATTAATATTAATGGAGCCAATTGAATTGGGTCGATTTTGTTTACGATTTTGCTTTGGTACCCGGCACTGATTCTGTAAAGTGGAGGTTATTTTTACTTCATTTCCAGGTTCTTGTTCTTGTTGCTGGGTCCCGACAACAACCTTCTCGACTACCACGAGATCGGCAGGTCCCTCTCGACTCTCATGGCCGACGGAGTAATTTTACTTTTTCTTTTTTAATTAAGAAAATAACATAATTTTTTTGGCCCTAAATGCGACGGATGCTGACGCGTTGCTGTATCTTTCATCGCCATCATCATCATTATCATCATCAGCGTTTCCACGACGCCGCTTACGTGGCAACCGACCGATCCGACATCCTGGACTCTCTGAACGAGTTCCTCAACGACTCCATCGTCCTGCCACCTGGTGAGTGGGGCAAGAACACCCTCCTGCCCATCGTCAACATCACCAAGGAGAAGCAGAGGGAGAAGCAGAAGCAGAAAGTCAAGAAGGTCAAAGGTCGACCGCTCTTTTTTTTTCTATTTATTTTCTTTTGCCAATTTATGAAATTATTTACTTTTTAATCATTTTAATGGATATTTTAATGACTCATAAATCCTAGATAAATGCGACTACACACATATATACGATAATACCATCATCATCAACATCATCATAGCTTTCTAATTTGTAATCACTTCAATCGACCAAAGTATTCACCATCGTCTCTCTGTTCCTCTACACCTTTATCACCTCATTATCATATGCACTCACCTGACCCCACGGTGCCCTCTTCTTCAGACCACCCGACCTACGACCCCCTCAAGAGGACGGGTCGCCACTTTGGTGGTCTCATCGAGGACGTGAAGCACAGGTACCCTTATTATTGGAGTGACATCAGGGACGGACTCAACATCCAATGCCTCGCTGCCTTCTTCTTTGTTTACTTTGCCTGCTTGTCTCCTGCCATCACCTTTGGCGGACTTTTAGGTTCGTTCATTCGTTTGTTTGTTTGTTCGTTCGTTCGTTCGTTTGTTTGTTTGTTTGTTCGTTCGTTTGTTTGTTTGTTTATTTATTACAGCGCCTCTGTAGCTCACGCGTTCGGCGCTATATAAATGACTTATTATTATTATTATTTGTTTTTAGATTTTGTTTCATAAATTTATGTAAATTCATTCGTTTCTGTGCTGTTTCTAAATCTTTCGTTTATTTTTATATTTTTTTGTTCTCAATTTGCAAATGTCTCAATCGCATTGATCGTTCTTTTACATTTTTTTGATTGACAGGTGAGAAGACGGAGAAGATGATGGGAGTGAACGAGATGCTCGTCGCGACTGCGATATGCGGAGTCATCTTCTCTCTGGGTGCCGGTCAGCCCCTGGTCATCATCGGTGCCACCGGTCCGGTCCTGGTGTTCGAGGAGGCACTCTTTAAGGTCGGTCTCGGTGCTGTTTCCCACCTGAAATCACATGTTATAACATGACATGATACAACATAGAGAAAACATTTGCAATGCTAAGTATTTGCTTGTGTTTATTTTGAAGAATTATCATTGATTGGTAAAATATTGTGATTGTTAAGCACTATTATTAAAACATTATGTAGCTATATAAGCCTTATGATGACTATCTACAAAATCCAAGTCCTTTGTGTATGGGCTAATGTATCATATGCAGGCAAAATATTTTATAATGGTTTTCTGAGAATTATGTTAATTTTTAAATTATTAATAATTAATTATTTATATTAATAAATAATAAATATTAATAATTTATTTAAGATTTTTATTCTTTAAGATCTGCCATGCCTTTGGACTTGAATTTCTACCATTCAGAGTTTGGGTGAGCATCTGGGTATCCATAATAACCCTCATTGGGGTCATGTGGGAGTGTAGTGTCCTTGTCAGATTCATTACGAGGTCAGTTCAGATGTGGCTTCTCTGTGATTTGCAGTTATTTTTAATTACATCTTTAGAAGTAATTTGGAGATTAATATTATTGTTATTATTATTATTGTGGTTATTATTATTATTATTATTATTATTATTATTATTATTATTATTATTATTATTATTATTATTATTATTTGAAACTATCTGGTCATTGCTTTTCGATTTGGAGTGAAAGGAATAAATAACAAATCTGAAACATATCCAACAATACATTCAAATCTTGTATTAAATACCAGTTCTATTCTTAAAGTTATTGTTTTCCGTGCACATGCGAAATCATCTTCTGTTTGTCGAGCGACCATTCGTTGGGATTGTTTGCTTCACGCAAGATCGCACAAACACGTCTCGTGATGCGCGAAGAAGAATATCGTAATGAGCAAACACCAATGTCGGATGACTCCCAGACGGACGGATGGACGAGCTGATGCGATGGATGGACAAACGAAGGAGGAAAGCAATTGGCACGGAAGAGTGCCTCTCTTTTGCTAAAACCATGGAAAAATACCTCGATTCCTTGCTTCGTTGCCTTAATGCACATGGCAATGTTTCTGATTAATGTCCACAGGCATTAGAATCACTTGGATGCGTTTTCATGAATGCAATCATCATTGTCGTCGTCGTCATCATCATCGTAGTCAAGGGCAGGCAATGACTCTTGACTCTCGTCAATGATGATAATGATCCACAATTTGATTGGCTCTCAGGTTCACAGAGGAAGTGTTTGCACTCTTGATATCGCTCATCTTCATCTACGAAGTCTTCAAGAAGCTCTTTTACGTAAGCATCTCATGAATATGCATGAATATTATTATTATCATTATTATCATTATTATTATTATTATTATTTGAAACTAGCATTATTTGATTCACCAACGGGCACGTGGGTCGGTTTTTTTTTCCAGATATTCCACAAAAACCCTCTCCTGGAATTCTACCTTCCCCAAAGTTCCGACGTCCTCTCGTGCGGCGGACTCCGATCCAGATTTGCAGACGTCAACGTCACCAACGATTCCAGCACCGAGGCGCTCCGTCACGTCCGAAGGTCCGCCGACGACGACGTCTCCGTTTCCGGCTCCTCTCCGTCGTTCGGCTCGAACTCGACCTTCGCCGGCAACTCCTACAACCGCTCGTCGTTCGAGAACCTCACCTCCTCTGAAGAGTTGCAATCCTTGTGCGTCTTCGGAGGAGCAAAGCACCTGCCTCACCCCAACACCGCCTTCCTGTCGGTCATCCTGACCTTCGGCACCTTCCTGTTGGCCTACTCGCTCAAGAGCTTCAGGAACAGCAAGTTTCTTGGTAGAAATGTTGGTTACTATTATTATGTTTTCAAATCCCATTATGATATATCATATTATGCTGTGTTATACTAAATTATGTTATATTATATTATATTATATTATGTTATATTATATTATATTATATTATACTGTATTATATTGTATTATATTAAATTATATAAATATATTGTACTATATTATATTATATTATATTATATTGTTCCAGAGTGAAATTTGTTATTCATTCTTGTTTTACTATCTTCAATTCTGAAACCATTCACTTATTTATTTGAAAAACGTTTAAGGCAAGGAGAGCCATCGGTGACTTTGGAGTTCCAATTTCAATCTTCGTGGTGGCTCTGACGGATTATTTCATCCCCAACACTTACACAGAGGTGGGTGGTTATTGAACTTTTTATGGTTATCAACTCAGATAAGGTTGCTATGTTTGTAGGATTATAAATAATTCTTTATAATTCATTTGTTTATAAATTTAAAATTTAATCTGGTTTTAATCCAAATTCTCGAACCTTAGAAACTGGACGTACCGGCGGGCTTCAGTCCCACTGCCGCCAGCAAAAGGTCGTGGTTCATAAACCCTCTCGGGGTGGAAACCTCTCTGCCCTTGTGGTCCATCCTGGCAGCTGCGATTCCTTCGGTGCTCATTTTCATCCTCCTGTACATGGAGTCGGTCATAACGAGGTGGGTTGGAATTCCCCACCAACATGAATCATTCATTCTTTATTTCTCGTCGAATCTCTAACAGTGGCGGGGGGATTGTTTCTTATTGTTGCAGCATGATCGTAAACAAGAAGGACCGATGCCTGAAGAAAGGCTCGGGTTACCACTTGGACCTGTTCGTGACGGGGATGTGCGCCACCGTCTGCGGCTTCCTCGGGCTCCCCTTCATGTGCTCGGCCACGGTCAGGTCCGTCACGCACGTGTCCGCTCTGTCCGTCTTCAGTCGCACGCACGCTCCGGGAGACAAACCCCATCTGGTCAGGGTTCACGAGCAGAGGTTGACGTCTTTGGCTGTCCATCTTCTCGTCGGTGAGGAATTTTTGTTTTGGAATTTCTTTCGGTAGAATTCGACTCTTCGGATCTAAGATGCTCTTCTGGACTTCATCGGACTTTTTGTTGTCCGTATAAATCCTAGATTATACGAAATAAATCATTGGTATTTTGTCAAACCATGTCGATATTTGTTGAATATTAGAAAAAAAAAGTACTCATCAAGAAATAAAATACTGATTTCTTTTCAACATTCTCACTTTAATCAGCCATTAATGACCAACCGTGCTTATGTAATATCCAATGATGCTTACATGCTTATAGAACTTGCTCATGAATATTCATGCCTTTTGTGCTAAGGCATCTCAGTCCTGATGGGTCCGGTGCTGAGCAACGTCCCCACGGCTGTGCTCTTCGGCATCTTCCTTTACATGGGCATCGCCTCCATGTCCGGCATCCAACTGCTCAAGAGACTCAAGTTGATGTTCATGCCGGTCAAGCACCATCCCGACGTCGGATACGTCAAGAAGGTCCTCGTCTCTTTGATTCGACGTCGTAGTATTTTATTTGACTAATTTGTTTAACTCGCTAGTCGTTTTGCTAACTATCAGTTAATCAGTCGTGGATCATTGAATGTCATTCCAATGACAGAGTTGTACCAGTAATGTAGTCTTGTCTTGTTATTTCTTCATTGCAATCATGTCATGGAAAGTATTTCATTTTAAACATCACAAAGAATACGTTACAAATGACATCAATATATTAAATCTAACGAATTATTAGTTAACATGCTCACCTTTTAACCTGATCTTGAACAGGTGAGGTTATGGAAGATGAACCTGTTCACCTGCCTTCAGCTAATCTTCCTGGCAGTCCTCTGGGTGGTCAAATCCTCAAAGGGTGCACTGGCCTTCCCCTTCATCCTCATCCTCATCATCCCTGTCAGGATCCACCTCTTCAAATTCATCTTCAGCGAACTTGAACTGCACGAAGTCTGGTTTTCTTTTTGTTTTTTTTTTAATTTTTTTTTAAATTTTTTTTTGTTTTTTCAATTTTATTATCGAAATAGGATGTTATCGGAATGCTATTGATTTCATATGTTGATTGTTTTTTTATACGTTTTAAGTGATAACTCTACAAGTTGATTGAAGAGCAGTTTATTTATTTACTAATTTAAACTATTTTAAACAAAATGGTCTCCATGAAATTAGAATATTTAGAATATAATTAGTGATAAAATTGACTGCATTCCTGTTGTGCTTTAAGTTTTTTTACCGAACTATTATTATAACAACATGCAGCAAGTCATCGACTTGTGTCATCTCCACTCCATTACATTAACTACATTATTCATAAGCGATGACGTCATAGACTTCATGAATATGCATTTTTTTTTTAGCTGGACAATGAAGAGGACTGCACGAGCGATGATGAGCAAGACGAACCCGACTTCTACACTCAAGCACACATGCCCATGTGAACCTTCGACTAGCTAATTAATATTAATCCTAATTAATTATGCCCGACCTAATTATGCTTGACCTAATTGTGCATCTTCCGGAATCCGGTGCAGTCGAGATATAATCAAAAGTTCATTTCATTATCCTACTTATGTGCCAGCTGGCTCGTGGTGATAAAGTATCATCAAGTGGTGATAAAGTATCATCAAGCGGTGATAAAGTATCATCAAGTGGTGTTAGAGTATCATCAAGCGGTGATAAAGTATCATCAAGTGGTGATAAAGTATCATCAAGTGGTGATTGTGCTTATCATCAATTGATCATGTCACTGGCAGATACTAGATCTGATGAAAGCCTTCCAGTCACTGGACCCTAGCTGATTACTTTCTTTATTTTATTGTCTGTACTTTTGATTATGTGTATTATAATATATTATAACTGCCTCCTGGAGGCAATTATAATATTTGATGTGCTGGCACCAGCTTATCTTTAACAGTTTAAAGGACGAATTCGGTCGCATCTTGGAGATCGGTCTCCGTCTGGGTTTTTATTTTGGCTTTGGAATTCATCGTTTTCCAAAGAAATTCCAGAAAAATAATTTTCCAACTCCATGTACCTTCTGCACAAACTTCCAGGTGACATCTAAAAAAAGACCAAGCAATCAGTTCTTGTTGAGATTGGTTTTTTTTTTAGTTAATCCTTTGGTGTTGCAGTCAGCTGATGTCTTTTAAATACCCTTTAAATGCTTTAAGTACCTTTAAATACTCTTAAATACTATAAAATGATATTTTAAATACTCTCCTCCATAAATATTTCCACTCGTGTCACATTCCGCAGTCTCTTCGAGCGGCCATTATTTTGGATTTTGGCGTGAAATCGATTTGCCATCAGAGCGCATGAAATTTCACGTAAAATTGGTTAAAAACCTTTCCTCAGATTTTAATTTTTTTGTGAAGTTATATCCATTTTATTTCTGTTTTTTATTTCTGTTTGAATTACCAGCACAAAGGTTGATCCGCGCATTGGCAAAATGATTAATAAGAGCAAGCAGTGCAGTGGAACTTAAGCTTGAAAATTATTCTTTGTCGTCGCAGTCTTGTAACAACTACTATTACTACTACTGTATTTTTTTTAAATCTGTTATTATTATTGTTGTTATCATCATCATTATTATTATTATTATTATTATTTGGAGTTGCAAAATGTTACTTATCAGTTATTAATCATCAAATAAGTTCGAGTGATTTTGATCGATAATGCAATCATTTGTCTTTGTTCTCCTGTAGAACAAGTTATCAGGATACGACGTTAAATCTGAATCGGGTGCTTGATTTTTGATTCCCATTGACTCTGATTAGTTTATTCATTCCTTTGGATGTGAGCTTCCTATTTAGAATATGTTTACCAAAAAATATGTTTCGGGCTGGTTGTGGTTGCTGTCGGATGCGACGGTGCCGCATGCGATGCTGCCTTGCGAGCTGTGCTGGCATCGATCAAATCGCAGCTAGTCATCAGACTAATTATCGCATTTTGCTAGTGTCTGTCTGTCCGTCTGATGTCCGCAGCATGTGTCGTGCCGATTAGTTGTTTCTGTGCCTATAAAATTATTTCCTGTTATTTCCTGTTATTTCCTGTTATCGTTGATAATGTGCGAAATCGTGAAAGGACAGGAATTCTGATCAGTTGAACAATTTATTCTTTCACTTTCCATTCTGTTCCGATGTTAACCTTTATTTCTGTTCGTGTTGTTCTATCATTAGTGGCGTTTAAAGTCAGTCAACCATATGGGAACTCCAGCTAACCTTTCAATGAAGCGTGCCTTTAAACATTATGGTAAATGTAATTTATTAACAGCTGTGGTCCCAGAGATATTGAGTTGCTTAAAAACATCAGGTAATTAACCAACACAATTTCCTCGATTTATTTGACTTTATGGTTTAGTTTTATTGATGTTCATTAGCAGTCGACTGGAGCCATGTTTTCTGTTCTTTTTTTTGCAGACCTATCCAGAATAAACCATATATTATGCATCATGCACTTTAATTTATTTAACTTTTAATTCCTTGACTGGTTATGAAAGGCATCCGTTTGAGATTACAGTGATTAATCGCAAATATCAAAGCACAATGCAGCTGGCGCCAAAGAATGCTGGGGTCGCTGTCAAAGTTGTCTCAGATCCATAACTAATTTTCTTTTTTATTTGAAGGAATGTTACGAATTTATGTTATTGATCCCGTAGGATTATTCGTGTCCGTTGTTCAGTAGATGCATGCGCCTCCGTCTGGCAGACTATTTAATGAAAGCGCAATTTACACTTATATGATGCCAAGTTCATGTAGTTTTGGAAAAGCATTAAAATTCGTCAGGTAATAACATGATTAGAGTCATGAGCAATTGTATAGATTTACGGCTTTGCTAGGGCATTCTACTGAATGTAAAGCCTGTGTCCGGTAAAGCGTTGCATATATCCGGATGGAATATGAAAGTACTTCTTAGCCTATTACCAGGCCGAATCAAACGTGACACAGGGGCTTGTTGCCATTAGTATCGGAGGCAGGAATGCTATCTATTCGCGCCACTTGCTGTTAGAATTAAGGTATATAGATGGAAATTTCATTCGAAATCACATATAGAGAAATGAGATCTTGTCCGACAAGACATTTGTAATGTCAACCAGGCAAATTAAGAATTGCCAGGCTTAGACCCATGTTAGTGAATGTGGAAAAAATAGATGAGGGCAAGCTACCTCTAGAATGAAATTCCATCAATCGATAGCTGACGACAAATGGTCAAGAATAAGTAGTTCATGAATTGCATGCGTGTTTTCTGAAGCTAGTCTGTTTAACCTGCTTCTATTTTTTTAAATTTTAATATATTTTTTTAATTAATGAAATAAAAGCATTTAAATCACAATTAGTTGCTTAAATAATTTTTTTAATCAAACTAAACTTTTTATTTTCTGTGTTTTATTGTTTGCGCATGCGTCTAGCGTCCATCCCAATCTTGATTTTGTGTTTTGTACTCTCCGCTCGTCGTTGCTAGTAAAAAAATGCATCGAGATGAAAATGGTGAGTTAATCTGATTTAAACCTAAACAGGCACAGGTGTAAGCGTCAGCAACACGTTTAAGAAACGGTTAAAATCTTATCTGGAATCAGTATCACAATCACTGTTTACCGGAGCAAAACCATTCCCCGTAAACTAACAAATTCACGACGGATATCTATTGGAACCTGACTGATTCAATTTCATCTCATCGCCAAAGTGATTGATTGCATCGAAAACAATGAGATTTTGTATTGACTTGTTTTAAAACTGACGGGGCTGTGAACGAAGCTCGACAAAAACATGACGTTTAAGAGGGAGACATTGGTGAAATGCTTAGATGCCAATTAATTTGCTTTCAAACTATGACAGGTCACTATGATGAAGAGTATCCCGACAGGAGATATCAGGATTCAAAGAGCAGAGAAAGAAGTCGTCACAGAAGCAGGGAGAGGAGTCGAGACAGGAAGAGGGAAAAGAAGCGAAGATCTCGATCAAGGGAAGAGAGGAGAAGGAGGTAAACTTGTTTTTTTTTTATTTAACTGCACGAACATTAAATTTCATTCACACATGTTTGTTTTCAAATTTATTGGCTAGCTAAGCACTGATTTGTTTTTGCAATTTGATTCCAGTCGTTCTCATGAAAAGAAGTCCAATAGAAAGCCCAAGAAGCCTTACAAGTATTGGGACATACCTCCACCAGGGTTTGAAAATATAACTCCCATGCAGTACAAGGCAATGCTTGGTACGTGTTGTACACCTAATTGATTAATTTTTAGCATGACTAATAAACTTACGTACTTTTATAATTGAAAATTCGTTTGCCTTGGGTGAACTACAGCTACGGGACAAGTCACTCAAGTTCCAGGAAACGTGACGGCTCCCCTGACATTGAGCACAAACATTCCATTTGCTGGCAATGCCATGAGCAGGCAGGCCAGGAGGCTTTATGTTGGAAATATACCTTTTGGTGTGACTGAGGTTAGTCATTCTCAGAAATTGTTGCAAAAACTAATCTTCTTTTCAGCAATGTGTTGAGTAATTGCTAACTACTGAAGAAACTTCTCTAAACTTGCAGGACATGATGATGGCACACTTCAACGAGCAAATGAAACTGGCAGGATTGTCGCAGTCCGATGGCGACCCCATAATCGCCTGCCAAGTGAACATCGACAAAAACTTTGCCTTCCTGGAGGTAAACCCTTTAAGACAGACTATACTTTTTATTGATTACATTTTAAAGCTGTCTCTTATGTTATTTTAAAATGGCACGTACATTAGAGCTTCACTTTATCTTTAGTTCAGATCAGTGGATGAATGCACCCAGGCCATGGCATTTGATGGAATAATTTTCCAAGGCCAATCGCTAAAAATTAGGCGCCCTAGGGATTACCAGCCTCTCCCTGGCCTCAACGAGAATCCTTCTGTTGCAGTCTCAGGTGAGTCATTCGTGACCTAATCAATCTACCTGGATTGGTGGCAATCAATCATTGCAGAAATATTGATCTACTGGCTTTTTTTAAAAATAGTTATTATGCCGTTCTTCATCGTTATTATATTTAATAGATTTCTCTGTTCTGAAACTTTTTAATTGCTTCATGTATTTCTCTCCGTTATCTTTGCAGTGTTTACAAAAACACATTTTTGTTATTTCTCAATTTGTACAATCACATCTATTCGCATTATTATTTAGCCGATTAGTAAAAGCTACCGATAGATTAAGCTTTATGGACTACCGAGGGCTCCTTGCCCGACTGATTAGACTTACAACTACAATGTGTGTTTAATATTAATTTATTTTTACAAAACTTTCTCTTACAGGAGTGGTTTCGACCCAAGTGGGAGATACTCCCCATAAAATATTTGTTGGCTGCCTGCCGAATTACTTGAACGAAGATCAGGTTGGTTTATGCGATTGTTTCTCGAGGTTGTTCGGCCTGGTTTTAAGAGGCAAACGTCTGCAAACTGCTCAGTAATGTCTTTACAATTCTCCTCTTGCTTCCTCTCGAGTTGTTTCTTTGTGATAAGGAGGGGCTAATAATAAGTTGCTCTAATTACCGGCGAAGGGAACGTACCTGCCTGAAGTGAATCGTTACGTTAAGTAGCGTAGTGAAACTCGTAAACTACAGTTAATGCTTCTCCTTTTCCTTTCACTGGTTCGAGTTATTTTGTCGAGACGACGGTTTTTCCGATTAAGACGTCTCTCGTCTTAGGATGATGAGGATAGCTTTAGTGAATAAATCGACCCCCAATGTACTGAGAATTATGGATGAAACTGTTGTTGTTGTAGATATTCTTGAGAATTTTGGTCATAGACATACATCTTAATATTTGTGGAACTCAAGAGTTGAGTGAGTTGGTTGTGATGACAAATAATCTTTCATGTAAACATGTGGATTGTTTCAGGGCTCAAATATTTTAACCAATGTCTACTTTTTTGTAGATATGTTTAATTATTGCCCTGTGCTTATATGAAATGTCCACAAAGAGGCAAGTTCTGAAACTAACTTTGCATTTAATCTTAAAAAAAAACAAAACAAAAAGTGTCTTGACATCACTCCTCACTTAAAGTTTTGCTTTTCAGGTCTTAGGTTTTTTTAGGTGGTGCTACTGATCTCAGATGTTTGTTAGGATATACCGATCCTATCGGATCACTCTCGATGGATTCCCGATGGGAATTCCTCTAGGTCCTCCTATGTAGCAAGTCGGCAGACTTTAAACTATAATAAGTTACAGGTCTAGATCAAGCCACAGACTTTTTAGAGGGCTCTTGTTTGTAGATCCTAAATTCCTTTTCTTTGGCGGCGTCGATAATTTTGCGTTGCGAGAATGATCGGCCCGGCCGATTTCCAAGACCGGTGCTGGGATGATCGTCAGGAGTTGTTAATTTATCCATGCAGGTTAAGGAGCTGCTCACATCTTTTGGGCCGCTGAAGGCATTTAATCTGGTCAAAGATGTCGGAACCGGTTTGTCCAAAGGATATGCTTTCTGTGAATACCTTGATCCCATTATTACAGACCAGGTAATGTAAAAATTGGACGATGAAAATGCATCTTTAATACTTCAGTCCGAGAATTTGGAATAACGTCTTTCTCGTATTTCCAGGCATGTCTCGGATTGAATGGCATGATGCTGGGAGACAAGAAGCTCATCGTGCAGAGGGCCAGTGTCGGCAAGAATCCGCTGGCCGTTAGTTGCGTTGTTTTTTGTCGTCACGAGAGTTTTTAATTACGTCGAATCTGTTCCGACATTTTCAGACCGGCGCCATGCTGACAAACCTTCAAATCCCCGGTCTAAATCTGAGCGAAGTTACTTCCTCCGCTCCGACGAAGCCGACCGAGGTCTTGTGTCTGATGAACATGGTCACTCCCGAAGAACTCGAGGATGAGGAAGAATACGAAGGTGAGCTTCTAGCCTAGATAAATAACGAATGATCTCAGGTTGGGCATAGAATTTAAGTTCTCTTGATAGGCATGTTTTGATAAGTTATTATCTTAAATTACTCAATTAATTAACTCAATTAAGCAAAGGATTATTTATAGTGAGGTTACTGACTAATGGTTGAGTATTATTGTTGTTTTGTGAATTTAATGTTGATTATTTTATAATTTTTCAGAAATCCTCGATGATGTCAGAGAAGAATGTGGAAAATACGGTGCAGTCAAGAGTCTCGAGATTCCAAGACCGATCAAAGGGGTAGAGGTGCCTGGAGTTGGAAAGGTGGTTTTTCATCGCATCTTAATAATTTATTAGTTAATCGATTAAAACTGAGGTTCGCGTACTCACGACGCTCATTTTTCAACAGATATTTGTCGAGTTCTTCACGACAGACGACTGCGAGAATGCCCAGCAGAACCTTTCGGGACGGAAGTTCGCCAACAGAGTTGTCGTCACCAGCTTCATTGATCCGGACAAGTACCATAGACGCGAGTTTTGACTCCATAAAGGGATTAACCAGTGTTTGGATGTGTGTGAATTAC
>CM067535.1:1742500-1852500 GCA_034509925.1 Hirudinaria manillensis
AGAATATGAAGAGCAGAGAAGAGGTTTCTTATCAAGGGAAATTTCCGAGGACGAGTTGATGATTGACTGGTCGTCTGCAAAAATAATTAATCGACCGATTGATTGATTGTCAACTGATTGACAATTGATTGATTTGTTTATCAACCAATGATTGATAGTTGAATAACACTATTTATAAATGTTAATTCGATTTTACAATCACTAGTCGAGAATTACATAACAGACGATATCATAATGGCAGGACTAATTAATTATTTATTTAAAATAAAAAGTAATAAAAAATTAAAAATAATTAATTAATAAGCTTATTAATTTATTAAGTAAAAAAATTATTAATTTATTAATAGGTTTATTAAAGAAATTGAATGAAGGTTATCAACGACTGTGCTTGTAAAATTGCACAACTCTTCTTTACGCACAACGAACGAAATGAATTGCAAATGAAAATGTCGAAATAAATGAAAAAATAAATGAAATTAAATAAAAAATAATTAAATAAATAAATAAATAAAAAATAATAAAAAAAAAGAATATCGTTGATTTATTTCTAAATGACTGATGAAGAAATTATAAGAAGCTTATCGAAGGCACGTGAGTCAGATAAAAGGTCGATTTTCATTTCACACTTCTTCCCAATTAACAGACGGCCATGACGAGAGAAAATATAATTAATTAATTATATTAATATTATATAATAATTAGTGATTATATTATATTAATATTATATAAGAATTAATTTATTATGCTAATATTATACATTAATTAATTAATATTAATTATATAATTAAGCATTATATTAATTAATAATTATATTAAATTGTTATAATTAATTACGACCGATTAATTATTAGGTTTTAAACTTAAATGTTAAAATAAATTAAATTAATTTATAATTAAATGTTAAAATAAAATAAATTAAAATAAAAAAATAACTTAAAACAAAAAATAGAAGTTTTCCTATCGAGAAGATGAAGATCTCTGGAACTTGGAATTCCCTTTCATCGGAATTGAGGCTTTTTTTTATAATTTTTGTTTGCAACGAATCTGAACAAATATAAAGGAGTGAAAATAAGTGAAAGGGAGTGAAGAGATGGAATGAAAAAGATTGAATTGGAATGAACAAAAGAATGAAAAGGATTGAATAAAAATGAAGACGCCAAAACTGTATGATTGAACAGCTGAAACTCGAATTCGAATGATAACCTCTGATAAACATTGGATTGTAGCAAGTGAATCAACAACGCAACGTGATTTCAGGTCAAGGACGACAGAACCTCGAAACGTAACACAACTGGAGTCGAAGCGTGCGAAGACCTTTTTAATCCAAACATCAATTCTCGGGCGGACCCGGGAGACTGGAAATGCCGGAAATCCAGAGAAGCAAATTCATCATCATCATCTGAGGACATTTACAGACTGGAATGAAGC
This sequence comes from Hirudinaria manillensis, assembly GCA_034509925.1. Lineage (NCBI taxonomy): Eukaryota > Metazoa > Annelida > Clitellata > Hirudinida > Hirudinidae > Hirudinaria > Hirudinaria manillensis. The sequence goes on from CM067535.1 coordinate 1,743,929, forward strand.
CACGACTCAAGCTTTTCAGAATAATGGACGGCTCCAGGCCCGTTTGCAATTTACTTAACAACGCTGCTTCAAAAGTAGCTCTGATAGGAAGACTCATAGAGCAAGGTTAAACTGAAGAGTGAAGGTGAGGAGTGAAAGTAGGGCGTGCAAGTGAGGAGTGAAAGTGGGGAGTGAAAATGGGGAATGGAATGCAGAAAGACAGCTGACGTGCAAAACAGGAAGAGTCCTCTGTGCACGCTCAATGAACATAATCCTCTTAAGCAAACACAACTCTGTTTGTTTCCCTAGGGACGGTCCGACAAAAAAGCACATATTTTTATTATTATTATTATTATTATTATCATTACCATTTTCGTTATTATTATTTTTATTATTATTTATTTATTTATTTTTGTTATTAATTAATTAATGCCACATTAATAGCAACTGATATTATACTGCTAATAATATTAATTATAATAAATAAATAATAAATGATTATTGTACATATAATAATTAATAATTGCGTTAACAACAATATTGTGATCTGATAAATGAAAATGAGAAAGAAACCGATGACCTTCATCCTCAGACTGTTTGAACTTTATGTTGACGACGACGACGACGATGGAGTTGGTGTTGATGACGATGATGATGGTAATGACGATGACGACGACGACGACGGTGATGCAATGATAATGATTAATAATAACAAGTGGTCAATCAATCCACCCGATGTTGTACAATCACACATGTGTGCTTTGATCGATGGAGATACGTGTTCACTCGAATCGCCATCAGCTGAAAATAAATCCAAAGGACTGACTTGAACTTCGCGAACGGATTGATTGATTGATTGATTGATTGATTGATTGATTGATTGATTGATTGATTGATTGATTGATTGATTGATTGATTGATTGATTGATTGATTGATTGATTGATTGATTGATTGAACGAACGAGCGGATGAGTTGAGAATCGATTTTACTCGCCTGGAGATGAAAACAAAGCATCGGAAAAGCATTCTTATCAGGCGTCGATGGCTTAATTGCCAACTCAGGCATTAAGAAGTAGAATGAGGACTCAATCCGGTGTGTGCGCTATTGTTGTTGTTGCTGTAATTCATGTCTACAATCTCCACTGAAAGGCATGAATCTCTTTGATATCCTTCCGCGAAGATGATGCTACAAAACAAAGAGTCCCCTCGGACTTCAACCGTCGGGACTGAACAGATTTCTTCTCGGCCTGTGCATGCTTCACATCAACAAAGACAGGACAGAGCCAGCGTGGCTTGTTATCGAATCTGACAGATTTGAAAAAGGGCAGACGAGATCTCGAGAAATGATTTCACAACACCACGAGCCGAGATAAGGAGAAGATGCCAGCGCAGTGATACGAATAGAAACAAAAAAAATATATAAAAGATAAAATGCGATGAGCGCTCGGTAACAACAATGTCGTGTTGTTTTTTTTTTATCATTGTGTTCTTTCCTCCTATCATTTAAACAATAGAATTTATAAACAAACAAACAAATAAATAAATAATAAATAATAAATAAACATTGTTTTTAAATAAATTTAATCATTACCAGAGAAGGAGGAAGATGACACTCCATTTCCTGTTGCACTGACTGTTGTTGTTGTTGTTGTTGTTGCTGTCTCTGAAATGAAAACATCAGAGGAGTGTTACGAAAGCCACGAGACCGATCGAAACTTCTACATCTCTAAATCATGGCTCCTTAAAAACGACATCGGTTTTAGGCAATAAATCTTCACAAAGATGGAATTAATAAATAATTCGTAAATAATCGTCAGCTAGGTTCCGACTCTTTTCGCGTTTCGAAAAAAAAAATGGACAGCAACAGCAGCAACAACCACAGCCGCAAACTATAGACAGCTTCAGTAGCGTCGACTACACCGACTGCTCCTACCACAGCCGCCAGTGCAGCCAGCACTTCGATGGCTCTCGGCATTCGATGCTCGAGGCTCTCATTAAGGATTCGAAATGGAAAACTGACACCTGTGAGTGGTTCCTCTCAACGTCACCTGCACAGCGTTCACACCTCCACTACCGAGGAGTGAAAATATCCACTTCCGACCATCCATCCAACCATCCATCCATCCATCCGTCCGTCCGTCCGTCCATACATCGTTGATTCATTCGTTCATTTGAACACAGATACTCCCATCTATTCGTTTGTCCATCCATCCGTCCGTCCATCCATACATCGTTGATTCATTCGTTCATTTGAACACAGACACTCCCATCTGTTAGTTTGTCCATCCATCCGTTCGTACATCTGTCCATTCATCTGTCCATCCACTGTTTCTTCCATTCAGAGTAGGAGAGTACGTGTTATTTATTGAGCTCAGAAACTGCTTTGAAGGTGCATCTAGCGACACCTCCTCAGTTGTACACCTCCTCTGAGCTCGTGCGAGCGCCAGATTCGCGCCGTCAACGATTGAAAGTGCAGCAAGCGAGACAGGTGCACCGGATGACCTTCGACATCAATTCCACCGAGCGGTGGCGAGTGGGGTGTGGGATTATCCGTGGCCTGCGTCGTATTATTAAGCAATTGTTTTCCTTTCTTCTCAGCTTCCATCAGTCAGTGCCTAAACTGACGAGACCCTTTTATCCATCCAATCATCCATTCATCCATCCATCTATCTATCCATCTATCCATCTATCCATACGTCCATCTATCCATCCATCCATACGTCCATCTATCCATTAGCTCATTCCATGGGGACAAGGTAGTCATCAGTTGGGCTAATTAACTGCCACTAATCAGAAGCTGTATTAGCATGCACCTCCTCAGTTGTACTCCTCTCCTTTCTCTTTCTGTCGATCTCTCGTGATAAACGTCTTTCACTCTTGGTCGACAGCTGATAAGACGATAAAATTTACGGACCAAAGGGTTAGGAACTGGTCTGAGGTCAAATCCCATTGGTGGCTAAAAATAACCCGCGTCAAAGACCCGACGAGCCGCTGTCAACAAAAATGCGTGCACTTTGTGTAAACAAGCTCCTATTTCTGCTAGGAGGCCAACTGAAGAGAAAGGAAAAAGGCACACATACACATACACACACGCACACATATATAGCCACACACACACACAAACATAAATACATACACAAATACAAACACACGTTCTCACGTCAGAAGGAGGCCTATGCAGACGGAGAAATTATTTATGATCATCCCCACCTCCATCTGATGAATCCGAACGTACGTTCGTGTCACGCTGATTGATGTTCAACAATAACAACAACAACAACAACAGCAGCAACAATAACATCAACAACGACTGCAGCGACCACAGCGACCACCACTACTACAGCAACGACTAAAGTCATAGCGTCACTGAATATCATTTAGAGCCAATGTTGATGCTGCTGATGATGATGATGATGATCAAATTACACTCGTAAACAAGCACTTCAGGAAGTTTAAATCCAGCATCCACTTACAATGGATCATCAAATAAACACATTAATAATAATAATAATAATAATAATAATAATAATAATAATAATAATAATAATAATAATAAATAAGATTATTATTATTGTTATTATAACAATGAATAATTATTACATATTCTTGTTTATAATTACCCAATTATAATTAACGACACCTTCCCGTTTCGAAATCGTTTCGATTTCCGAAACTCAAAAAGAAAACTAATCCAAAAATATTTTCCAGCCTCTCGGCTGTAGAGGCAGCTACTAAATATTCAGCTAATTAATTAATAATCAATGAGCATTCCACTGGAAATCCCTTGCAATCGGCCGAATATCAATGAATTACTTGGAATTGTTTCAAAACAGGGAAATCCCAACGAACGTAAACAAACCAAAAACAGTAAATTAATGGAGCCACACGTATGCACCTACGTGTACGAGCGTGCACACGAGCACATACACACACATACACATTGAATGAAGGCCTTATGAATATTCATCAGTAGGAGGTGAATAAATCTCAGGCAAATCAGGTCAAATAATATTCAGCTACAGCCAATCGCTGCAGGCCCGGTAGTTGTATGAGTGAAATTGTTTTGAAACGTGTAAAACGAGGTCGCGCCGACCTAATTAGAAGGTAAACTACTACAACCAGCGCCGGGGGTGGCGGAGGCGGGAGAGGGAATGGGGTGAAGATTCCAAATCGAAAGTAGAAGCATCTTTCTAACCTGTGCCCAGTAATACTCTGCTCCAATGGTAAGGATTGCAACAGGCATGTCTTACGCCGTGATTATGTACAAGACCGTCGTAGGATGCGATCGTCTTTCCATCCTTTACACTATCCGCGCTATCTACAATCTCTTGAAAATCTTTACAAAATGGCAAAGGCCGTAATACTAGGTGACGCAGTGTCGCATCTGGCCATCTGTACAGGTGGCAACTGATACGAGAGAGAGGTAGTTTCGGATCAGAAAGATGAGCTTCGTCAGTCCAGAGGATGCAGACGCCGGACTCTTTCTTTACGCTTTTTACAACTTCCAGGAGCTCTTCCAGCTGTTCCAGGCTCAGCTGCTCGTAGAAGTCGTTCGCCTCTGACTTTTTAAAATCTCCAGAAGTCGGGCCATCGTCGACCTCTTCGAGATCCTCCGAGACTGAGAAGTGGTTGAGGATGCTTTCGAAAGCCCTGACCGTGACCGAAGAACTCTGCTGAGCTCCCTGAACATGCCCTTGAACGTTCTTGTCCGTATGTTTGTCCGTATTCTTACAGTTCTCTGCCTGCTGATCCTCTGGAAAAGTGCCGGCGTTGTAGGACTGCGTTACGGCGTTCTTTAGTCTCAGATGCCAAAGCCTTTTTATGACAACACTTCGACGCGAGCGAAACATAAATCCAAAGCAAGACTGAGAGCATGGGTAGTGCGGACTAGTTGAAAATCCCGTCGTCTTTGGTTGAGCCGGACCAGATTCTGAGGACTTGAAACTAATTCCCGAACTTGGACTCGCTCGACGGCCGACGACGCTTCTCTGTTTTGAAGCTGTTGTTGTTGATGCTGATACTGCTGCTGCTGCTGCTGGTGGTCGTGGTGGTGAAGAAAACTCAGAAATAAATCGTCGACAAGTACCTTGAGGGCCTGATCAGAGAGTCGAAAAGATCCGAAAATCGAACAACAATGCATCGCACGGCACCGACCGCCAATCTGTCCACTACTGTGTGTTCTCGAATCTTCTTGAGGGAGTTTGAAACCACATGCGAACTAACAGCGTACGAAACTAACCGTGTTTTCTCTTCGCTTTGAAATCCAAAAAACAAAAACGTTAAACGTAGAAAAGTCGTAGACGAGTCGACCGAGAACTCGCTTTAGCTTCGAGTTCCTCTCGAGAAGGGCAGTGACGACCGAATAAAAATCGAGGACCTAGTCCGGAAAATATCTGATCGCAACTGGCCGGCAGAGAGAGAGAGAGAGAGAGATGGGGAGCGAGAGAGAGAGAGAGAGATGGTGGTGTTGTGGCGATGGTGGTGTGGTATGGTGTGGTGGTGGTAAAATAACAAACGAATGAGCAAGCAACAGTTGAACTGGAGAGCGACCGGTGCCAGCCTGACTGGCACCACTCACTCTCGTTCGACCGCTCTCACGTCCCCGTCGACGCCAGAACAGTCTGCCTCCGCCCGTTCGTTCTATACTCGGTCTCTCTTCTCTTTTTTTTTGCTTTTTCTTTTCTTTCTTTTTCACGTCGATTTTCAAGTAATTATCTCAACAAAAAAAAACGATGAAAATATTATTCAAAGGAGTCTCCCTTTCCTGTACCGTGGGTCGGCAGGGCTACGAACGAGGTGTTCTTCGACGGTGCAGAGTCTAGTCCCCTTCCTTCCATGGACGACTTCTTATAGAGAGACTAAACCGAGTCCTATCTATCTCGAGTGGCACACTTAAAACTGCCGAGAAAACGTTAACTTGCCAAACGATGTTTAGTCTAGCGCCCGCGACGACGGCCGCGTTCCGATTCGAAGTTCGGTATGAAATGCGAACGGTCGCTGGTGCAGCAGTACGTAGAAGATCCGAGCATCGCCACCACATAAGAGTTTGGCGGCGGTCAGACTGAGCGTTAAATAGCATTGAATGATTGTTGTTGGCGCTCGCTGTGCCTGACTTGTATACGGCGCTTCTCCGTTTCGTTGTTCTCTTTCCTTTTGCTCACCATCTCTCCATATCTTTATTTCTCTTTTTCTTTCTATCTATCTCTCTATCTCTCCCTATCTCTCTCTCTCTCTATCTTTCTCTATCTCTCGTTTTTCAGAGCCATCGTAAAGTAAACTAAAGTAAACTTTTATTTTTTGATAGCTTCCTTCCTTTGCCACGCCTACCATTTTCTCATTCGAGGATGTCGTCTATGGATCTGTGAGTAAATAAAAATATTTATTCTCTCAAATGATCACAAATGTTTGCGTATTTATCTCCTAGAGAGCGCGCGCAGAATCAAGAAACGCGTTGTTGTTATTATTGTTGTTGTTGTTGCTGTTATTGTTGTTATTGTTTTCAGTCGGCCAGAGAAAGTCTACTGTCCGTCTGAACAAGAGACGTAGAGAGGAATTCGTCTCTGTGTCGTGAATGAAAATTCGAGTTTTATCTTCTAGTTATAGACTCATTGTCGTTCGGCCGGTCTCGTAATTGAGGTATTTTCGAGAGAATCAACCCAATTAAAGTCGTATTCTATTGAGGACTTTCTGAGCAGGAAAGATTGTCGGCGCCCGTCGTAAAAACAGGCGGAGTCAAAGGCTGGCGTCGGGAGGACCGAGATGCACTTCTGTTACACTGCGCTGTCATTGCGTGTGGAGACTTTTGAAAGAATAAGTTTTCGAATGAATTCTTAATTTCGTCATCCATTCTCTCTCTCTCTCTAGCTCTCATGCTCGAAGTTCAGAATATTTCTCCTACTCAAACTCTAGCGCCCATTGATCTCCGGTCTACAATTGAGATTCTCTGCCTTTCGAATTGAACTCTCTGATGTTTATTGCCTGGCGATGAATCGAAACGAATAGTGAAAAGATGGCCAACCGTCGAAGCAGATGCCGCCATCATCGGTCCCAAATGTTACTATTCGTTCTAATAACAGAAATAGCAACAAGATGAGAGACCATGATGTACTGCTGATGTTGATGACAATACGAGGTTAAAAGTAGAATTCTATATCGACTTCAAGTCTGGAGGGGATTGCAATCAATTCTCATCCGAAATTTATGTCGTCAGACGTTTCGACTTTTTCATTCAACAGATCACCTACTTGGCTCCCGATCACCTGGCTACAACATGCCGACGACATTTCATCGATTTTTTTTTTTAAAGAAGTCTGTTTTATATCCGGTTCTATGAATAAAAATCAACATTCCCAATAAATATTTTACATCTGGAAAAGTCCCATGAAAACAATGCTCCATCCATTCGCTGACAGACGTTCCTTGATTTATTGGAAAGAAATTAAACTAAAAGTGAATTAGATAATTACACTCATGGGATGCTCAGTCATCAACTCATCATCGGCACCGAACGGCAATCGTCGAGGCGATGATGGCGAAGACAATAGCAATAAAATATATAAGAAAAACAGTCATGCCTCGACGGGAAAACTAATAAATAATAAAAATAATAATGGATGCTTGCACTCCATGACCCATTGCGGACGAGACAAGAGCAGCACAGGAAACGTCAATTTGTCTCGAAATGACAGACATCGAGGAGCGCAAAAAAAGAATTTACGAATAGAAATTCGCTTTTATCCATTATTTTATTTTCATATAATTGTGGCGCACTATTTTATTATCTATTATTTTATTTTATTATTTATTTATGAACTGAAATTAGTTGATTACTAATAATTTGTCGTCCAGAAATAGATTTTTTTACGACTAACTTTGAGTCAAACTTTGAATTGAAACATTATTAACACAAATGCAAACATACATTGTTATCCAAATTGACAAAATTCTCTTTTGTATCTTTCTTTATAATTCTTTGAATCACATTTAAACCGCCTCGAGCAAGATTGTGCTAGAAATTTTGACTGCGCAACGCCCGAAATCACTATTTCCTGTTCAATTAAAGAGCTTAAATTCTTTTTTAAATTAAATTTTCTTTGTAATAACATTTCTTTTTTGTTCACATTACAATTTGATCAAAAAAGCTCCGGCGTTTGTACAAAATGATAGCTCTCACATCGTAGAGTATCAGATAACGCGGATGGAAATGAGACCCGTGCCACTGAAAGACTGAATCGATTCGGCGGATATGACAAAAAACCCTCCAGGAACAAAATTTCTGAATTTCAAATTTTCAAATAAAAATTTTGTTTAATCGATACAAATTTTCAAAACTGAGGCCATTAGACGAGCCATTTTGAGCACCATGTTTCTTTTGATCGATCGTCGTGTCTCGCTGTTTTCGTCGGGTTCGATTGTGCTCGAAAATTATTAAACAAATCAAAATATTGAACTCAATATCTCTACAAAGCATCAGATGAAATAGCCACAAACTTCGATGGAAATCTCAGAGAGCAATGAACTTTACCGTTCGTTTATTGATGAAAAGAAAACTTAAATACTAATCTCCTAAAAGATAAATATGGAAAAACAACACAGCTATGGACGGTGACACGAGGCGACGACGGAATTTGACAGCTTCGTCTGACCCGGAGGCGCCACTCGTAGCGCAGACGAGTAATTCTTCTTACGATGGAAACATCCCATCTGAATCATGTCCGCCATTCGGTATGGATTTCGAATAAATATGAACAACAAGAATTATAAGTGCTGGAGTGATAGCATAATTGCATAACCGGAGGTGGAGAAATCTTATGGATGATTTTCCAGAGTTAATTGCACTTCGTCCAGGCAGGAAATTGGCTTCGACGCATTCGATTAAGTTTCACCTTTATTGAATTTTCCTGGAACTCAAAGCTTTATTCCCGGAAAGAGGCTTTATTTCCTACAAATGGATTAAATTGAAAATGGCAACGATGCGGATTGGATCAGTCCTAGAAACTATCTTTTCTAATTTCAGGTGGCTTTAGCATCTCAATTTGAACAAATTAGTTGCAGCATTTCACTGATTAATCATCATTTGACGTCTCGTGTCTATGAGGAGGACGGCTTGCAATAATTCGAATATTTTTTTTTAAGGGGCCATTTTTAACTGAATGATGAAATCGTTCCTACATTGAAATTTTCTGGGCGGCGTTGGCTATTTTTCAAAATAGAAAGTCTTTCTCATTTAATTAGGCGATGCTCTGCTATAAGCATGATTTCTGATTCAATAGTCCAATCTCGTAATCAAACCAAAAAAATTTTTCTAATTTTTAAGTGCGGCAGGCCAATTTTTGCATTTAGCCCAGGGGGTCTGTCCCTCAGATTCTCTTTTGAGGAATAGATAAATAAATTCCTGGGGCTTAAAAAGATGGGATTGGATAAAGGAAAGGGAAGAAAATTTGATTTAAAATCGATGTCCACCATAAGACTCACTACAAGATCAGAGTTTGAAACAGATTTTTGAAGCCTCAAGCGAATCTTGACCGAAATTTGGAATTGACACGCACGTTTATTTCTATCCACTTTTAATTATCCACAAATCAGAATTCGTTTCCACTTCAATTCTTCACACCTTGAGATAATCTCTATTAGGTTTAACAGGTCGGCATTGATTAGGGATCAGTACCTGCTCATCCAAATAAGTCGGATGATGGCAATGGAAATCATTTGTGAAGTCATTCGAGGACTACGGGCGAAAATTGTGACACGAAACTTGATACTTGCGATTTGACGGGGTGACAGTCTCCACCGAAAACTGAACAACGACTTGTTTTTCGGTGCTGCAATGGGTTTCATCTTTTCTAGAGTTTGGCTAGGAAAAAGCTCTAGGTTTGGGTAATGATTTCTCCACGACGAGATAAAAACGTAGTCAGAAATGACAGATATATTCGGAGGGACGAAAATGGGTTAGAAGGGCGTAGCTTCATTCGGTTTGAACTTCCTGGAGATAACTGAAGAGGAGATATTTCAGTCTAGACCTGACTAGGCGCCGATGTTGTGGCTGTCTTTCCGCCGTTCTCCATTAGTCCAACCTTTCTCCTGTCTTATTCTTTATCTTACGTTATGACAGTTGGCAATTCTTAAGACTCCCGAGGAAGTTTTGGAGGGGGTCGATCCATAGAGACTGTCGTTCGCAGCGTGGATGGCTTAGACGTGTCGTTTTGTAAATACTGTTATCATAGATGTGATAAGGTAATGCCGTCTTGTTTGCGTACGCTTCACTTAAACAGTTATTAGATCTGTTTAATTTATGAGATGTGCCACTGATAATTTGTTTCACGTAGATATAGTTCGGCGCTAAAATCAGCGCCATTTTTTTTTCGTTACTGTCGGGATGGTTTCTTGAGATAATGATTCTTGTGAAACTTTGCAGATTGTGTCTAACAAGATTAGCCATCTCCTTGCAAACATGTACGTGTTCATTAGGGAGATAAAAAGTTAAAAGGGAGGAGCAGGAATGACATCCAATGACGGATCTGAAACGCTTTGGCGGGGAAATGCATGCCGGATAAAGTGCATGTACAAATTCATTTCGAGAGTGGATTCTACTTCCCCGATCGCCAGGCGTAAAAGATTGGATTTTTCTATATCCCCGGGGGCATGTAGACCCCCCTCCAGATTTGTCCGTGGTTCCATTAACGTTCAGTGCAACGTAAGAGTTCTCCATTTTCGATCGCATTTCAGGATTCATTTTCTTTCTAATGCGGTGGCAATCATGCGTTCCGAGGGGTAAAAACTCATCCGAAGAACCGGAACACCTGGAGATCTTTTTCTCACACCTCGCAAAGGTGTGGATGGAGTACAATGAAGATATTAATTAGAGGGCAGGTATCGGTGGGAGGGAGACGGTCTTGCACCTGCTCTTGTACAAAGATAATTTTCCAGGTGACAGGCAGCGCATAAATCATCCATAAGTGGAGCATTGGCATGTCGTCTGAAAGGGTTTGCTCTTCTTAAGACTGTCAAATTACAGCACAACAACCAAAGAAGAATGATTGATATGTTTGCTCCTCCAATTAGGTTCAAGCAATGGGTAGCTAAAGCTGCTTTTAACGAGAATTTTCTGACTTATTAACTGCGTTGTCATATTTGTCAACACAAATTATCTTAGTTCAATGTAAAACAAAAAGCAGGTAAATTTATTATAATTATTGTGCGATATATTATTGAAGCTAACATGCTTTAATATCAACGAACAAATATCTGTAATTTTAAATTTAGTTTTTTTCTTTTTGCATTCACGGAGCAATTGTTCCGACCGACCATGCCCAGAAACCCATCACTCAAAAAAAATCATTTCGTGATTAAAAGTGCTGATAATTTCCTAAATCGTAATAAATTTTAAATTGGAAGTATTAATTACAGCACTTCAAAGAAAGGTAATCACAAATACAAACCGTCTCCGCCGAAGCAATCCATCAAAATTTTTTCGGGAGACGTCGCACGTCCCAAGGGATTTGAGTGCTCCTAAGATATCTGAGTAGTTCCATTAAGGTGGCAGGATCTGCGCAAATACTTGGAGGGGCTGATCATCCCAGCACGTTCAGCGACGCTTTGATAGCAAAGGTATTATCGCTAACCAAGCCCTATGCCGATCCCTACCAACTAAAGCCACAAGCCACACTCAGAAACGATACGACCTACGATCGAGACGACCTCACCTGTTTCTTCCATGTCTCCTTAGGAGAAGTCACTAAGTGCGCTGAGTGTTAAAAACATACGTTCGTGGCACGAAACACATGTGGCAAAACCACAAGACCAGTCGGGCAGTACTGGCTCAGCTGACATTGAAGGGTGAAGCCAATTATCCATTTTCCAGGTCACAATGTTTTAACTTGACCTGACCTTGTGCAACGTCCATAGCCTCTGCAGCCAGGGCATCCGAATCAACCACGTAGTCTAAATTTAGGTTTTCATTTTTCCAAAACTCGCGGGCAATCGGACCACAAAAGAAAACCACGTGCCATCGCGTCTCGCTATCGAAAAATCTTCATTCTCCAAAAGAAACTACCAGACAACTGAAAGCATCGATTTGACAAACACCACTAAAACGACAAAACATTAAGACAACGATGCGAAGGAGCGACCCGACCACTTCCGTGCGGTGAAATCTTTCCAGCAGCAAAATGGAAACCAGAAACTAAAATCCGAACTTCCTCCTCGTCGACTTAGTCCGCCCGCTTGCACAGCTTAGACTCGACATTGATTAGAAGTCTGTACAAATGGTATAAATGTACAGATGCAAGAGGCATGTAAAAATAAACTCATGTTTAACAAGTGGAGAATTTAGTGAGATTTTTTTTTTCATGAAATCATAACAAAACGTTCGTGCAACAGAACTTCAATCGCGCACACGTCCCGACGGCTTATAGCAGCAAAAGTCAGAGGAACCTGAAATGGGCGCGTGTGTCGTACTGCTATTGTTCATGGTAAAATAATCTAATAAGGTGAATAATGAAATGATTTCCTTGGCCTAAACCTTCCCCTGAATCTGGGCACGTGATTGGCATAAATCGGGGCATAACCGTAACGGGGTCTCATGTAGCGAGCCCTCGGCGGCCTGTTTGTGGTGGAGATGCCCGGACGATTAGTGCGCTTGCAAGTGACCTTTATTTGTCGGCCTCTGAACAGGGACTCGTCTAGAGCCATGGCGGTGTTCACCGCATCTTTGTCCGCAAACTCGACGTAGGCGAAACCTTTCGGATGACCAGTGTACTTGTCGCACATGATGGTGACTCTGTTTACCGAACCGCAACCGTGGAAGTGAGCTTCCAATTCTTCTGCGGTCGCTCCATAATCGACGTTGCCTATCCAGACGGACCTCGTGTCGGCATCCAACTTCTCTTCGACGGACAGGGCAGGAGGGCTGCCCTTCCTCGACGGTCCCATATTTCCGTACTGTTTTTCGACTTCGTTCTGCATCTCCTTGATCTTTTCCGCCTCTTCTTCCATTTCCTTGACTCTGGCTTTGATCACCTCCAACTCCTGAAATAATTTGTGAAGCAAATGTCAAAAAGGGAAAAAAATGTCACCTAAATGTCAACAGCCATGGAATAAATATGCCCATTAGTTCTAAGGATGGAACACAAACATTAAAGACAATGTAAATAATCTTGAAAATCTCACAGGGTCATCTTGCATGCTCTCATCTCCGAGTGCATCGACATCGCCCGCGTCTTTAGAACTGATTCCACTCAGGTCCACATCTTCTGCACTTTCATCAAATTGATAGCTCTGGTCCTCTCCATTTAATGACATCCTGGCATGGAAATGAATGACTTTATCTTAACATCAGCACAATAATTATGTAAATGCAAGGCAAATGTCAAACTTTTAACTTGTAAAACACTGTAAAAAAAACTCCACTTTTGGAGCCTTTATGCATGAATAAGGTTTATGCTCTAATTGCAAAATAAACTTACTGAGCCCTATACAACATGTAAACAGAAACACATGTAATTGCTATCAAACTGTCCCAAATAATGAAGCAGAACAAGTTTTACAAAGTAGTGGTGTTTTAAGAGATGCCTATAAGTACCTTGGCAGCATTATGTAACTTTTTACCGGTTACCAAAATGCAAGTGAGAGCAGAACAAATGTGGAGGATAAATAGGCAAAAATGGTCTGAACCTAACTGGGCTTAGTTTGTTGACCACAAATTTAATAAAGCCAACTCCTTTCTAAAAGCATTAACGTGATGTGGTAAATTGCCACAATTGAACACTTGAGATAGTAAGAGTCGTGAAAATAAATTCGACATTAAGTTTCAGTTAAGGTACAAATATTTTGAGGAAAATTATCCTTAAAAGCACCTCGCTCTAACATGCTCATAAATACAAATTCCGAGCCGGCAGCAATGGACCTAAAATGCGCTGAACAATTCCATGGAGTTATCAATCCACAATTTAACAATGTGAATACATTATTTTAATGATGACTTACGTTGCAATATTTTCGTTAAAAGTACGTTATTAAGAGCCACCATCCAAAACACGAATGCAACGTTATAATAAAACTTCCGGTAATACAACATAGATAGAAAATTTGCATAGCAGTCCTTAATTTTAAACTTTATACAAATAAAATTTTATTTTTAATAGTTAAATGTGTTTCTTATTTAAAATAAGATAATTGGTTCACGGGTCCGAATGCAATAAAATGCCGTGCTACATTATTCAAGAACTAAACTTTGGATTGGGCGCGAGACCGATAAACACATACACACGGACATATATGAGGTTTCTGTAGAGCTCACTTAATATCTTGATGATAAATTCCGATATGGTTTGCGAATCCCATAAATTAACACGTCGCCGCTGAGAACTTGCAACCACAAGGGATCGTTTCTGTCAGATGTCAGCTGCTTAAACCGTTCCATAAATACTCTGGCACAGTCCCAGTCTGACCATCTGATCTTCAGAGCTCTTTTGCTGCCTCTTCCTTCATTCAATAGATGTAAGCCTTCGTTTTCTATCTGTCTGTAATCAGTCGAATATGTGACAGGTTCTGCCCAGAGAGTCAGCCCAGTGTCTCGTTGGGCTATGACAATCGTTAGTTTCCTTGGCTTTCTTTTATCATTTCCCACGTTGAAAACAAGAACAGGCACTCCGACCCAAACCTGCACCCAACGGCACCCACTTTCGTAATACAAGCAGTCACCACCTCTCATGCTGGCCAATACGTCCACCACGCAACCTGCAGCGTAAGTCTGGCAGCCCAAACTGGAGTAGAAGAAGTCAATCCTCTCTGTTTCGTCTTGAGAAAGAATGAGCGATTGTGGTTGATCTGAACAATGAAAACAAACACAAAAAAACATGGAATGATAGATTTATTTATATAAATGAACACTAAATAACTGAATGAACACTTAACTAAGGTGAAAAAAAAATAATAATAATAAAAATTATGATAATAAGATTCAAACACAAACCAGAAATTGAACAAGTGCATTCTATTCCAATGTTGTATAGTAACAGAGTTTAGGACAATCCATCGCAAACACAATCCAGCAATTAAACTGGCGTTCCGTACTCTACTTCAAGAGTTGGTCGTACATGTCGATTCCACACATACTGGATTCTAAAGGCTGCCGGATAAACGAAAAGGACAAAAGGGAGATGCAGAACACGTATAACACACAAGAGAAAGAGCCTAACCCCCCCGACAGTAAGCCACATAAAAATTGAATCAAACATATCACCAAGCATTGCACGGAGAACATATCTCATTCCATCCGATATTTCGGTGCCTTGGCTTAGAACAAATGCGTAATCGTTCGCATACAATTCACGAGCATATCTTTCATCATCACATCTCAATCTATTTAAGAACCATCCTCTGTATATATTCAGTATTAACCTAACGACATATGGTTCAAGGCTATTATGAATTCTTGAAATTATCACATGAAAGAAGCAATCTGAGAAGAAACGAATTGGGATGCATATCTGATCTTTGTGAGCTGAGAGCCAGCTCGTGACTCTGGTGATCAAAAGGTTTGTGTGGCGGACGTACAAGTCTGTGTAGTCGGGCTCCCGGGAGGCAGGTGGACGAGGTTGTCTCGAAAGAGCACTTGGTTCGTTCCCATTGTGTTCCTGGTCTCCCTGTGAAGCAATGGATCTCTGGGGCCGAGCGTATGTCTGAGGCCAACTGTGTCTGTAGAACCTGTAGCTTTCTCTCTCGTGGTGAATGCGCACTCCTTCTTCATCTCTATTGAACCAACTTTCTCTGTGGTATTCTTCTTCATGGAGAGTGCGCACTCCTTCTTCATCTCTATTGAACCAACTTTCTCTGTGGTATTCTTCTTCATGGTGAGTGCGTACTCCTTGCTCGTCTTCCGCGTCCGCTGTACTTCTTCTAGTCTCGTTAGGCTAATCGGGCCTCCGAAAGAATCCCCTAGCATACAAGTGGGATTAATTGTAAAATATGATATCTTTTTATAGTGCTTCTAGTAATACTTGTAATTATTTGTAAGTAATGCGTTAGAAACTAAAATGTTTTTTCTACGCTTACAGTAGTACCTAAAACTACTAAAAAAAAAGGGTAAAAAATCTAGAAATTAGACGGTTTTTTACCAAAAAAAGTACCTAAAACGTTGGCGACTGTCCATGTCAAGTAAACTGCAACTTTTGCTCACGTATCAACCGGGAATTCCAATTATTTCGAAATTACGAAAAACAATTGCGTTACCATAATGATAAAAACATCGGAGCAAGCATAGCTCCACCCCCGTGCATATAATTAATAAATATGGCTAATTTGTTAAATAAATTGAATGATATGTTTTAAGAATGCATAATATTTTAAAAAATACGTTAAATATTTAAAAAATACTCAGTCAAACAAAACCCTATCCCTAACCATATCCATAACCCTAACCTTATCCCTAACCGTTTTTCATTTAAAAGGCAATTAATCTTCGTTGTTCCCACCAACAATTTAATAATGATATGGGGTTGGAGCTATGCTTGCTCCGGTTTTGAGCGAAAATAAGGGGTGCGTATCGATCGGGTTGCAGTATTCTTCATCAAAATCCCTTAAATTCTATGTTCGATTACGAGAGTTTTTTTTGAGCAACTTGGTTACATAACCGCATATTTGCATAAAAATACTTTGATGAATGTTTTTATTTAAAAATGAACTTGTTAATTTGTCATTCTTATTTTGTATTGTCAATCGTTCTATAAATTACTGAAGTGTCACTGAAAGAGGCCTAGTCATCCAAGCTGTAATGCAGCTACATGAGGAATTTCAAAAACAGATAAAATTGAAGAGCAAAAGATACAAAAGCAAAAACATATTAGTTCCACTCAAACGGCTGTTAAAAGAATTTATTGCTATAAACATATTCATAGTAGACGTAGGTATTTATTTACCTTGACGGAAGTCCACCCAAAATTTACTGGCGCTTTCCTCACGTACGCACCTTTTACTCTCAAAGCGAAACAAACAAGTAGAAGATTAGGTGTACAATTTTCAAATCAAATTTTTAACGTAATTTTGATATAATGAGGTCAAACAGCTAATTTTTTGTACATATTGGAGCGGTGCACAGAGATCATCTCAATAGCTGATCCATTTGTTTGTCACGAATAATTTCTGCATTAACCATATGCAACCAAAAATCCTCCCGCTTTCGTCCAACAGGCATGGTCTGTTCCTGATTTCTATCCACGTCATCGATTTGAAATATCCATGACATCATTTTGTCGATTTTGACCAGCTGGCATGATCCTCCTCTTGGTCTCAACTCCCATTTTTTACATATTCCTATAAAGGTAGCCAAGGCCCAAGTTGGCTGTCACATTTGTTTAATGAATATTGAATTTAATTACGCTATTTAAACTAAATTTATGTTTACCATTTAAATAACTAAATTGTTTATTTAAGAGTAATTCTTTAATGAATTCCGGTCCAGATGTTATTGATATCTGGGTTACGATTCAAATTAAGTCAATGGACATAAAGAGCATCTCGAACGACGAATTAACTAGATTTCGAATTTCTATAGCATGCCATAGTGGATCAGTCAATTGCTCCAATTAATATCGATTGATCGTAGATTGATATCCACCTCAATTTGGAAAAAAGGAACAGACCTCAGCATCGAAAAAGTTTGAAATACCAATGTCTTCAACCACTTTTGTATAAACATATATTTCAACACTTATCCAAGGGTTAACCTCTTGGTCAATCAAGCCCGTCAGTTCAGACGCGCGCAGGAATTATGTTAGGCTTGGCTAGCCATCTAACGAGTAAAAAAAACATTATAAACAAAATGTAACTTTGGTGAGCCTAAAATTTTTGCAAAGGCGTGGCATTCGCTGGAATTTTAGTTTTTACACAGTTACCACCCCAAGACATGAAATGAAATTAAACTCATATTGATCATAGATTTAGTATTGTTTGGCTGGTGATTGGACCCATCCTAATATACAGTGAACAATATCTTATTAGCTATTTATTGCTATAAACGTTCATGTGTCAGACACTACTATTTATTCGAAACTAATAATTGTTTGGAAAATGTAATTTATAATGCCGTTAATATCGCACAAAATTAATGGACGCATTCATAACGATTTACTTTAGCTGTCAGTAGCAATCACTTGTTAGTAAAAGTTAAACTCTTTTCTTCCCTCTCTAATGGCCAGAAGAAGTTTAACTTCTAGAGCCTTTTTACAGCTGTAATTTGTAATGAATAACGTATTATGGCAGGTGAGCGATGTAGGTAAGTTATCGTCAGGATTTCCGTTAGATAATTTGCGTACGATTTTCAGCTTTGGAAAAAGGTTAGCCCAACCTCCAAGGGGCAATCTTGGACTGCCGGTAACGAATTCCAAGAAATGCCTCTGGTCGAGGGCTGATAACTGCGAAAGTACTTCAAACAAATGAATAATCACAGGCGATGTTCTGCCAAAACCTTCGAGGACACAATTACATTTCAGAATGTGAACTGTCCAGTCACATTTGGTCGGACCACAGAATATTTCACTGTATTCGTGTTGAAAGAAGTATCGCATATGTATTGGATCTAGAACTTTCGCGAATCCCTTTCTTACTTCCTTCATACTCTTCTGTGGATTATTATACAGCAACCACCAAACTAACAACTTCAGGTAATATTCGACATTATCGATGCTCAAAAATGTTTCCCTTCCTTTCTCCATCATCTCGATATCTGGTGACCCCGGAAGGGTAAAGTTCACGCAAAGGTCTTCGAAGGAACATCCATCACAATTGATTTTTGATATGGCTTCATTCATTTTTTTTAAAGATGATGATTTATCATTCATTACGCACCATTTTTCTCTTAGGGCATCCACAAGACTTTGAACAAATTTGAATATTGATGGATTTACATCTTTTATGTCTATGAGTGAGAGTTGCTGGGCATCAAGGTCGCCCCTGAACAAACATTTGTAGAAGGCGCACGAGAAGTTTATGTCTAACCTGTACCGTTCTATGAGAGCTTTCGCCATTACCACGCCTATAGCATTTAGGTACGACTTTCCAACTGGATTGCGAGACAATTTTGGGGTCGGAAACAATCCAGACTGAGATGTTACATATGAAATTCCATCGATAACCTCTCCAGTCTCCCCTGACCACAATTCATGCTTAAATGCCTGGCAATCTCTAGAAAATTCCGAATAAAACTCTTTAATTGATCCCATGGGCGCACCGAGTTCTCCAGCAAATTGAAATTGCCACGATCGATGAGACATTTCGACTTCCGAGTTCAACTTTTTTGTGAAATCATGGAGTATATTATTTCTAGGAATGACAATTTCTATGTCTGAACGGTTATAGGTACTTCGATATTCAAAGTCTATGTCTGATATTAACAGATCACGACGGTGTTCCATCGTCAACAGAAAAGGATAACTTCGGGATAGTTCGAACACGAAATTTGGGGTCATTCCATAATGATTTATAAATCTGTTTGTTCTACTAATTCCAAAAACTACCCTTAATACTTCACTGACGAAGCAGTCCCTATTAATTATCATCTCTGTTGATAGACTGCCGAATAATATTCCCCAGTTTTCATTCACTTCGTAAAGGATTGACAGCAGCCTCAAAACTCTTGCCATCGGGTTTTCTCTCGTTTTATCGGATTTTGAAGGTCCAAGTACTCTGTCGAAGGAAACCGAATTGCATAACTCCAACGTGACCTCCATTGGACTTTTTGGAGCCGGTAGATCTTCGATTTCGTAAAGGTCAAGTGGAACGTTAACGAAACCGTTTCGAATTAATAAGACGTCAAGGGTTCTGACAATCGATGTAACTAAATCTTGAAACTCTTTGGTTCCGGTTGCACTTGCATTCAGCTTTCCCTTAAAATCCGATGTTTGTGGCAGATCAAGAATGTTTGCTACCAACTCTCTGAGATTACTGTAGTTAATTTGCATTGTCATTTGAGAAGGCCTCCAGGTGCTTATGTCTGGCATGATAGTATTTAAAGTGGAATTAACTTTTTCAATCCTATCGTTAAATTTGCGATCGTTAATTTGATACTTATATACACTATGTTCATTCATCCAATACGTTGTCACTTCAAGATACACGTAGTGAATAACTTCAAAGCGTCCCTTTAGATGGAAATAATTCGAAATAATAGGCTTTTTATCAATCAAAAATTCACCTATCCTTTCATTTATTAAATGCTCCTTGTGGAAAACAATCAGTAATTCGAAAAATGCAAAACCCACGAAGAAATCGTCGTCTTGAAGTGTATTGGTGTCTATGAGATTCTTCGCATATTTGATAAGTTCCTCTATATTCAGTAAATTTTCTATATACTCAGCCTCACAGCGAAACCATTTTAATAGAAGGACTTTGTAAGAGGTCGGACATGGTTTCTGACAGACTCTGAAGAAATTGTACAGAGAACGCCCGATTTGATCTCTGGTTATTAATGATGATTCGGGTCCCGTGCTTAAAATTTTATTTGAATTTTTTGTCAAATCAGGAAAATCCGAGGTCTTTGGTAATAATACGGAAAAAAGTTCAACGAGAGTTAGAGATTTATCGGTTTTGTTGGAGGAACGATAGCTTGCCTGCTTTTCAGATTCCCTCGCCAAAATGTCAGTAAGGACATCCAAAATCCCCATTTCGACAAGTATGCCCACTTCCTGACTATAATTCTGAGTTTCAAGCATGAGTTTCAAATTCTTAGATGATTCATATATGAGCTCAGCTTCACCAGTTTTACTGTATCTTTTCAATATGTACACAATTGCGAAGAGAATGCCACGATGCAATGGTTCGGAATTTCGAATCAACTTATTTCTTAAGTCTTGGAGGATTGCCGTCAATAAACAAACGGATGCATTGTCGATCATCACTTTTACATCAGACTCGGAACCACGAAGCTTCAATAATAAATTTTCACTAAATAATTTTGAGCTCCGGATCCAGTCTAAAAGTGCCGCCGTATAAACCAAAGCGAATCCTGCAATCCAATATTTTAATTCGGGCATTATACGTTCACGGATTTGTACTTTGCTGTGCTTCGATGAAAGTGCAATCTCTATATTTTGTTTCGTTCGAATTCGATCAATGAATACAATTCTTGCCGAAATAAAAGATTAATTTTCAATTTATTACAATTTAACAATTTTAACAATATTGTTTTAAAAGTTTATTATTTCCCCTGTTTATTATAAAAGTTTATTATTATTACCTTTGCCTTTATCACTCCATATTGTCCAAAACTTGGTTAAATATCATCGAGAGCCCATCCGACGTCGTTTCGTAATCACTGTCGAAAGTTAACTCGGTGCGTCGGGTTCAAACGCCCCTACTTAACCTGTCATTATCATCACGTGGATGTTTAACTCGACTCGTTGCCTTTGTCGCTCCAATCACAGACAACTACAAGCGTCGTCCAATGGCTTCGAAGATGAACAACTTTGATTCCGATATGGTTTGCGAATCCCATAAATTAACACGTCGCCGCTGAGAACTTGCGATTTCTGTAAACAGTTTGATAATCAAAAATTGTAAAAAGCTTTGGTTGATTCGTATCCCGCCACTTAGAAGCTTCTTTGTTTCACTTCTTTTCTAATAATCAGAGGGCGGGTAACCAAAGTGTTGTTCCGTAGTTATTTGCTTATTCTTTTCCCTATCATCACAATCAAGCAAATGAAAAGGAAAGTTTAACAACTTTTCTTGGTCATTTATGCTTACATAAATGGAATTAGTGATTTCGGTTTGACAAAAAAGTTAAACATGCTTTTCGCATTCGTCGTGAAATTATGACGTGTTATCAAAATCAAACACTTTGTTCACCATATTTCACCTAACAACTATTACAAAGACCACATATTTAAATACATATAAACACATATCTGTCAAAAAAAAAAAAAACAGAAGCCTTTTAGGAAAATTTAAATCTCAACAATTTCACCAAGCTTTAAGATGCCATGATCTATGTCGAAAATCTCATATTGCTAGAATAATTAAAAAAAAAATTAAGCGGCAAAGTTTAGGTTTAATTGGTTGGGAGTCTGGGTCGAAATTCTTCATCTTGAAGAGAAGCAAACCAACTTTTTGCCCTTAGTGGCACGGGCAGTAGACCGGCGAAAGTAGTCCTGAAGTTGACGTCCCTTGAGTCTACCCTCGTCATAACCCTGACATTGATAGGAAGGGAGATGTCTTTCTTCTCTATGTATTCTGACGGACTGAATTTATCTGATGAACTAGCTTCCAAGGGCGATAATTTTTGGCACTCTAAATTTCTGCTGAGAGATTCTCTCGTGTGTTTTTTAACGTCACGCTTTTTAAAAATTGCTCTAGATTTTTTCCTAACTATTTTTGGGCTTGAAATTCCTGATTCAGGGTGATATTTCTTATCAATGGTGCTAGTGATGATGGTATTACCAGGGAAATTATAAACGTCAAAGTTTTGAAGCAGAACAATCGAATAAATACATAACGAAAAAGGATTGAACATCGTGACTATCTCGCACCAAAACATTTCCGAAATGCTGGGCTAACTCAGAAACGCTGCCATTGTTTGTATTGTGACAGTCTTTGAGCTTATGAGTGTGTTCTCTTTCAACTTTTTAGACCTTTAACCTGACCACCCGTTTATTCCCATGATTAATCGGAAACGTCATTTAAGCAGAAATTGGTTAACAGGAACTCCTGACAAAACACGAAGTATTTTTTACTCTTGGTTTCAATTTCTTCAAGTTAATCCGACCACAAATTACCAAACTAATCAATTATTCGGTGAATAATACCAGCAAGTTGGTTTTTCAAAAGAATTATTTCCAACAGCTAGACGTAAGAGAAGGGAATAGCTTGGGCAAAGAGCAAGATCGAGCCATTCCACAGGCATAGCAGGATAAGTGGATATTCTTGGGATGCAGCGATATCTTTCAATATTGAAATTTCACTAATGTTATTAGATGCATTAGAAACTCAAAGATTCACATGTGAATCAATGACCTGAAATCACAATTAGGTTCGCATTCTTAGGTGGAATGCTTTGAGCAACTAAAATTCTTGTAAAAGCGGGGCATACGCATATGCTTCATTCTAGCCGTCAGGTTGCTCTGCTTCATTCTGGTCGTCAGGCTGCTGCACATCTACTCTACTCCCTTCCGCCACCTTCATAGTAGACGTAGGTATTTATTTACCTTGACGGAAGTCCACCCAAAATTTACTGGCGCTTTCCTCACGTACGCACCTTTTACTCTCAAAGCGAAACAAACAAGTAGAAGATTAGGTGTACAATTTTCAAATCAAATTTTTAACGTAATTTTGATATAATGAGGTCAAACAGCTAATTGTTTGTACATATTGGAGCGGTGCACAGAGATCATCTCAATAGCTGGTCCATTTGTTTGTCACGAATAATTTCTGCATTAACCATATGCAACCAAAAATCCTCCCGCTTTCGTCCAACAGGCATGGTCTGTTCCTGATTTCTATCCACGTCATCGATTTGAAATATCCATGACATCATTTTGTCGATTTTGACCAGCTGGCATGACCCTCCTCTTGGTCTCAACTCCCATTTTTTACATATTCCTATAAAGGTAGCCAAGGCCCAAGTTGGCTGTCACATTTGTTTAATGAATATTGAATTTAATTACGCTATTTAAACTAAATTTATGTTTACTATTTAAATAACTAAATTGTTTATTTAAGAGTAATTCTTTAATGAATTCCGGTCCAGATGTTATTGATATCTGGGTTACGATTCAAATTAAGTCAATGGACATAAAGAGCATCTCGAACGACGAATTAACTAGATTTCGAATTTCTATAGCATGCCATAGTGGATCAGTCAATTGCTCCAATTAATATCGATTGATCGTAGATTGATATCCACCTCAATTTGGAAAAAAGGAACAGACCTCAGCATCGAAAAAGTTTGAAATACCAATGTCTTCAAACACTTTTGTATAAACATATATTTCAACACTTATCCAAGGGTTAACCTCTTGGTCAATCAAGCCCGTCAGTTCAGACGCGCGCAGGAATTATGTTAGGCTTGGCTAGCCATCTAACGAGTAAAAAAAACATTATAAACAAAATGTAACTTTGGTGAGCCTAAAATTTTTGCAAAGGCGTGGCATTCGCTGGAATTTTAGTTTTTACACAGTTACCACCCCAAGACATGAAATGAAATTAAACTCATATTGATCATAGATTTAGTATTGTTTGGCTGGTGATTGGACCCATCCTAATATACAGTGAACAATATCTTATTAGCTATTTATTGCTATAAACGTTCATGTGTCAGACACTACTATTTATTCGAAACAAATAATTGTTTGGAAAATGTAATTTATAATGCCGTTAATATCGCACAAAATTAATGGACGTATTCATAACGATTTACTTTAGCTGTCAGTAGCAATCACTTGTTAGTAAAAGTTAAACTCTTTTCTTCCCTCTCTAATGGCCAGAAGAAGTTTAACTTCTAGAGCCTTTTTACAGCTGTAATTTGTAATGAATAACGTATTATGGCAGGTGAGCGATGTAGGTAAGTTATCGTCAGGATTTCCGTTAGATAATATGCGTACGATTTTCAGCTTTGGAAAAAGGTTAGCCCAACCTCCAAGGGGCAATCTTGGACTGCCAGTAACGAATTCCAAGAAATGCCTCTGGTCGAGGGCTGATAACTGCGAAAGTACTTCAAACAAATGAATAATCACAGGCGATGTTCTGCCAAAACCTTCGAGGACATAATTACATTTCAGAATGTGAACTGTCCAGTCACATTTGGTCGGACCACAGAATAGTTCACTGTATTCGTGTTGAAAGAGGTATCGCATATGTATTGGATCTAGAATTTTCGCGAATCCCTTTCTTACTTCTTTCATACTCTTCTGTGGATTATTATACAACAACCACCAAACTAACAACTTCAGGTAATATTCGACATTATCGATGCTCAAAAATGTTTCCCTTCCTCCCTCCATCATCTCGATATCTGGTGACCCCGGAAGGGTAAAGTTCACGCAAAGGTCTTCGAAGGAACATCCATCACAATTGATTTTTGATATGGCTTCATTCATTTTTTTTAAAGATAATGATTTATCATTCATTACGCACCATTTTTCTCTTAGGGCATCCACAAGACTTTGAACAAATTTGAATATTGATGGATTTACATCTTTTATGTCTATGAGTGAGAGTTGCTGGGCATCAAGGTCGCCCCTGAACAAACATTTGTAGAAGGCGCACGAGAAGTTGATGTCTAACTCGTACATTTCTATGAGAGCTTTCGCCATTACCACGCCTATAGCATTTAGGTACGACTTTTCGAATGGATTGCGAGACAATTTTGGGGTCGGAAACAATCCAGACTGAGATGTTACATATGAAATTCCATCGATAACCTCTCCAGTCTCCCCTGACCACAATTCATGCTTAAATGCCTGGCAATCTCTAGAAAATTCCGAATAAAACTCTTTAATTGATCCCATGGGCGCACCGAGTTCTCCAGCAAATTGAAATTGCCACGTTCGATGAGACATTTCGACTTCCGAGTTCAACTTTTTTGTGAAATCATGGAGTATATTATTTCTAGGAATGATAATTTCTATGTCTGAACGGTTATAGGTACTTCCATATTTCAAGTATATGTCTGACATTAACAGATGACGACGGTGTTTCATCGTCAACAGAAAAGGATAACTTCGGGATAGTTCGAACACGAAATTTGGGATCATTTCATAATGATTTCGAAATCTGTCTGTTCTTCTAATTCCAAAAACTACCCTTAATACTTCACTTACGAAGCAGTCCCTATTAATTATCATCTCTGTTGATAGACTGCCGAATAATATTCCCCAGTTTTCATTCACTTCGTAAAGGATTGACAGCAGCCTCAAAACTCTTGCCATCGGGTTTTCTCTCGTTTTCTCGGATTTTGAAGGTCCAAGTACTCTGTCGAAGGAAGCCGAATTGTATAACTCCAACGTGACCTCCATTGGACTTTTTGGAGCCGGTAGATCTTCGATTTCGTAAAGGTCAAGTGGAACGTTAACGAAACCGTTTCGAATTAATAAGACGTCAAGGGTTCTGACAATCGATGTAACTAAATCTTGAAACTCTTTGGTTCCGGTTGCACTTGCATTCAGCTTTCCCTTAAAATCCGATGTTTCTGGCAGATCAAGAATGTTTGCTACCAACTCTCTGAGATTACTGTAGTTAATTTGCATTGTCATTTGAGAAGGCCTCCAGGTGCTTATGTCTGGCATGATAGTATTTAAAGTGGAATTAACTTTTTCAATCCTATCGTTAAATTTGCGATCGTTAATTTGATACTTATATACACTATGTTCATTCATCCAATACGTTGTCACTTCAAGATACACCCAGTGAATAACTTCAAAGCGTCCATTTAGATGGAAATAATTCGAAATAATAGGCTTTTTATCAATCAAAAATTCACCTATCCTTTCATTTATTAAATGCTCCTTGTGGTAAACAATCAGTAAATCGAAAAATGCAAAACCCACGAAGAAATCGTCGTCTTGAAGTGTATTGGTGTCTATGAGATTCTTCGCATATTTGATAAGTTCCTCTATATTCAGTAAATTTTCTATATACTCAGCCTCACAGCGAAACCATTTTAATAGTAGAACTTTGTAAGAGGTCGGACATGGTTTCTGACAGACTCTGAAGAAATTGTACAGAGAACGCCCGATTTTATCTCTGGTTATTAATGATGATTCGGGTCCCGTCCTTAAAATTTTATTTGAATTTTTTGTCAAATCAGGAAAATCCGAGGTCTTTGGTAATAATACGGAAAAAAGTTCAACGAGAGTTAGAGATTTATCGGTTTTGTTGGAGGAACGATAGCTTGCCTGCTTTTCAGATTCCCTCGCCAAAATGTCAGTAAGGACATCCAAAATCCCCATTTCGACAAGTATGCCCACTTCCTGACTATAATTCTGAGTTTCAAGCATGAGTTTCAAATTCTTAGATGATTCATATATGAGCTCAGCTTCACCAGTTTTACTGTATCTTTTCAATATGTACACAATTGCGAAGAGAATGCCACGATGCAATGGTTCGGAATTTCGAATCAACTTATTTCTTAAGTCTTGGAGGATTGCCGTCAATAAACAAACGGATGCATTGTCGATCATCACTTTTACATCAGACTCGGAACCACGAAGCTTCAATAATAAATTTTCACTAAATAATTTTGAGCTCCGGATCCAGTCTAAAAGTGCCGCCGTATAAACCAAAGCGAATCCTGCAATCCAATATTTTAATTCGGGCATTATACGTTCACGGATTTGTACTTTGCTGTGCTTCGATGAAAGTGCAACCTCTATATTTTGTTTCGTTCGAATTCGATCAATGAATACAATTCTTGCCGAAATAAAAGATTAATTTTCAATTTATTACAATTTAACAATTTTAACAATATTGTTTTAAAAGTTTATTATTTCCCCTGTTTATTATAAAAGTTTCTTATTATTACCTTTGCCTTTATCACTCCATATTGTCCAAAACTTGGTTAAATATCATCGAGAGCCCATCCGACGTCGTTTCGTAATCACTGTCGAAAGTTAACTCGGTGCGTCGGGTTCAAACGCCCCTACTTAACCTGTCATTATCATCACGTGGATGTTTAACTCGACTCGTTGCCTTTGTCGCTCCAATCACAGACAACTACAAGCGTCGTCCAATGGCTTCGAAGATGAACAACTTTGATTCCGATATGGTTTGCGAATCCCATAAATTAACACGTCGCCGCTGAGAACTTGCGATTTCTGTAAACAGTTTGATAATCAAAAATTGTAAAAAGCTTTGGTTGATTCGTATCCCGCCACTTAGAAGCTTCTTTGTTTCACTTCTTTTCTAATAATCAGAGGGCGGGTAACCAAAGTGTTGTTCCGTAGTTATTTGCTTATTCTTTTCCCTATCATCACAATCAAGCAAATGAAAAGGAAAGTTTAACAACTTTTCTTGGTCATTTATGCTTACATAAATGGAATTAGTGATTTCGGTTTGACAAAAAAGTTAAACATGCTTTTCGCATTCGTCGTGAAATTATGACGTGTTATCAAAATCAAACACTTTGTTCACCATATTTCACCTAACAACCATTACAAAGACCACATATTTAAATACATATAAACATATATCTGTCAAAAAAAAAATAACAAAAGCCTTTTAGAAAAATTTAAATCTCAACAACTTCACCAAGCTTTAAGATGTCATGATCTATGTCGAAAATCTCATATTGCTAGAATAATTTAAAAAAAAATTAAGCGGAAAAGTTTAGGTTTAATTGGTTGGGAGTCTGGGCCGAAATTCTTCATCTTGAAGAGAAGCAAACCAACTTTTTGCCCTTAGTGGCACGGGCAGTAGACCGGCGAAAGTAGTCCTGAAGTTGACGTCCCTTGAGTCTACCCTCGTCATAACCCTGACATTGATAGGAAGGGAGATGTCTTTCTTCTCTATGTATTCTGACGGACTGAATTTATCTGATGAAGCTTCCAAGGGTGATAATTTTTGGCACTCTAAATTTTTGCTGAGAGATTCTCTCGTGTGTTTTTTAACGTCACGCTTTTTAAAAATTGCTCTAGATTTTTTCCTAACTATTTTTGGGTCTACCGATTGCTGCGAATTACCTTGCAACCACAAAGGATCGTTTCTGTCAGATGTCAGCTGCTTAAACCGTTCCATAAATACTCTGGCACAGTCCCAGTCTGACCATCTGATCTTCAGAGCTCGTTTGCTGCCTCTTCCTTCATTCAATAGATGTAAGCCTTCGTTTTCTATCTGTCTGTAATCAGTCGAATATGTGACAGGTTCTGCCCAGAGAGTCAGCCCAGTGTCTCGTTGGGCTATGACAATCGTTAGTTTCCTTGGCTTTCTTTTATCATTTCCCACGTTGAAAACAAGAACAGGCACTCCGACCCAAACCTGCACCCAACGACACCCAGTTTCGGAATACAAGCAGTCACCACCTCTCATGCTGGCCAATACGTCCACCACGCAACC
Organism: Hirudinaria manillensis; assembly: GCA_034509925.1. Taxonomy (NCBI): domain Eukaryota; kingdom Metazoa; phylum Annelida; class Clitellata; order Hirudinida; family Hirudinidae; genus Hirudinaria; species Hirudinaria manillensis. The sequence continues at coordinate 1,772,942 of CM067535.1, forward strand.
TGCAACGTAAGTCTGGCAGCCCAAACTGGAGTAGAAGAAGTCAATCCTCTCTGCTTCTTCTTGAGAAAGAATGAGCGATTGTGGTTGAACGTCTGGAGAATGCGCTTTTCCATCAGATGCTATTTTCTTTCTAAGATGTATTTCATGAATTGCTGAGAGATTTTTATTGGCTTCCTGACTCTTCATATCGTGATCGACTTTTTCAGGCTTCTTATCTTCAGTTTTTACTTCGGCATCAATACCAGCGTTGAAGCATTTCGCTCTCAGTTGACGCATTCTAAAAGAATCGAATCTTTTAGTCACACTGTTGAGAGCTTTCAGCGTGTCGGCGTCGTACTCCCAAGTGTACTTCGGTTCATGTCGTTTAACCTCCATGTTGTTGCGTGGGCTCTCGTCGCCAACTCCGAAAAAGTTCTTGTAGTCGTTGACGTCTAAGTAGATGTTGTTTGCAATCTGAGCAGACTCGTCTGACGAGCCATCGACTTTGTAGCGTTGTTTCAGGTTCTCGGCCGATCGACTGTGATGTGTTTTCGGAGGGATCAGGAAGTCGTTTGAAGTCGTTCTTTTCCCGAATGTTGAAAACATTTCGTTTGTATGAATTCTCTCGATGGTTTGAAGTTTGTCAAGCGGAGGAGGAATGGAAACAAGAGTAACTTCATCGTGGTTGACGGCTTTTCCACTTTCATCACTCGACTCAACTCCATCAAGCTGAAGTCTCAGGATAGCACCGACAACCTCTGTATCATTCAAGTTTGACGTCATGAACTTTCGAATTTTTTTTTTATTAAACTGCAAACTAAATTAATACTCTAGAGTCACAAACCAAATTCAAATTCGTGGAAGTTGCTGTTAAAACATCTTCGACGTACGAACATAACCCTGGTTTAAACATCCTGTTTAATAATACTGTCAGAAATATGGCAGTAATTAGTATGCGAGTTGAGGCATCTTCTCCCGACTCCAATTAAGCTATTAAATAACCTGCAGTCTCGTGCACCTCTCTACAGCTAAAATCTAAGCTGAGTTCTCATTAATTAGGCCAGTTCTTATTTTGATTCACATTTTTATGATAAAAGTCTCATATATCGGCTAACCGACATTGTTTCAGTCATTACCATATATTTATACCAACGTTTTTGATTCCGAAACATTTTTTGACTAAATCGTTTCAAAAATAAGATAAATTTTGAGAACCTTAAAAGTGGGAAAACCATCCTTTGCGTATCCAACATCTTGGACGCATTTCGTGCGCATGAGGAAAATGCCAGAAATGAGTTTTTGAAATAAAAAACTTTCACACCAAACTATTAATATTAATTAAATGTATTTTTCTTACAATTCAAATGTCAAATAGGTTTGTGAAAATATTTAATCAGAGTTATCCCACCTGGAGATTAATCCGATATCTGGACAATTGCAAATAACAGCAAAAAATAAATAAAACTGATTTATACTTATTTAACAAATTTTTAAATCAAACAAAATATTTAAATCAAAATATAATCGTAAGAAATTATCTTTACTAAAATAACATTTAAGCATCAAAAATAAATTAGCTCAACCCTACATTTTATAAATATTGTCCCGTCTGTGTTGTTTCTAACGCGCTTAAGTTCTCTCCTTGGATTTAACATCACCTCAGAAAAAAGGCTTTACAAAGATTTAATAATCATGAATAGCAATCTTTCGAACTGGTTGTCAAACGTAAAGTCAGACGATATCGACGGAGGTCTTGCCGCTGATTTTGACGGTTCTTTGTCGGGCCTTGGAGTTGAATTAGGGGCTAATACTTATAATATGAGGTTAGCCTTTTGTTTTAGCAAATGCATCGCGAGTTACTGAATGCATTATCAGCTACAGTTTGCAGTGACTTATAGCTAAATTATATATTAAATCACACTTGATGCTTATGCACAATATTCATAATTGACAGCGAAGCCCTTTTGGCACTTCCATCTGTTTACAAGCAAGAAAATAACAGGTTCATTAACTCATTAGAAATGAATAAAAAATGATTTAACACGATTAAAACAGTTGTTAATGTTTCATACAACTAATTTTTTAAAAACTAATTTTTTAGAAATGCTGGAAACTTTTTACTACATCACGATTCACCCTCCACACCAGTTCTCTATTCCATATCTAATGGCACCATAAGTGACAGCCCAATGACCAGCAGGTCCCTCACATTGCCTCTCTTAAGGACGGTGTCCTTTCCATCCGTTGAATTGGTTGCCTCGAGTCCCCATTCTGCATCACTTCCAAGCCTCTCTGACTCTCAGAACCTGACAGGGGAGATGGACGGGACCCTGGTCGACCCAGACAGCATCAACACGGAGTGGGTGAGCCTGATGACCTCCATGAAACTCGGGGAAGTGGAGGATTACTCGTGCAAGCCCAGGTTTTGCCCGATGCATGTTTAATGTGTTATTGCAAAAATGATGATTGCATGTTGACGATAATGATTATAATATCGTATCACTTGTGGAAGACAATTAATTAAATAAATACCAAGGATAAAAAGTGTGACCTACATAATAAATGAAAACACAGGGAGCATCTCATGTTATTTATTGTCATTCATTGATCCAATATTGTCTTCCCTAAGGTTTCAGTACATTCTCAATGCTTCCACTTCTCCAGCCACAAGGATGAGTGAAGAAACGCTAACCTATCTCAACCAAGGTCTTTGTGATGGACATTTTTATGATAAGTTACTCAACATAATTTATATATTTTTGTAATAATTTATTTTTATTATAACCTTAATTAGCAATGAATATCTGATAATAGTAGTAGGGGGTTATTTTAACACTAATGTTAACTTTGACACACTTTGTGTACACTTTTAAACCTTAATATACTTAATTATTCATGGTTTTAACAATTCAAAAGTGCTTGATAGAGTTTTTTTCTTAAATACCATGTTTATGATGATTGACCCACTTAAAATACAAATCCACTTCACTTGCCTTGGTTAACCAGGTCAACCATACGAGATCACTCTGAAACAGCAGAAAGATGGAGCACATGCCGATTTGCCTCTCTTAAAGGTTTGCATTTTCTTTAAACAAATATTTTATAATTTGAATTTCATATAGTTTGGATATACTAATCATCATTTTAACCAAAAAAATGTATAATACCTTGCCTATAATAACAAGAACCAGAGAACTCGAGATGTTCCCTTATAATATGTTAATTTAATTCGTTAATGTTGTTTGTTAATCCAATTGTTTTATTATTTGCTCCAGAGTATCATCCGAGTGGTCTTCCACGAAAAGAAACTTCAATCCACAGAACAGCAACAGCTCGAGATTTGGAAATCCACGAGGCCTGGGGAGAGGATCCTGGATGTCGGTTGGTTGTTAATTGATAAATCGTTTATTAATATTATTATTATTATTATTATTATTATTATTAATGAACTTATAATAAATAATTATGAAAAACAATTAATATTAAGATATTCTGACTATTACCATGTGATAAATGATAATTATACTATTTTTTTTTAACTACTTGTTCAACCAAGTTCAATCAGTTGAATTGCTGACTATCAATCAATCAATCAATCAATCAATCAATCAATCAATCAATCAATCAATCAATCAATCAATCAATCAATTATTATTTACTGATAATGTTATTATTGTTATTATCTACTGATAACAATTCTCTAATAATGATTACATCATCTCAGACATCGGACCTTCCCACGGAATCATGGACGTCAAAGTCGATCAGATGCAACTCAACTCGGTGGAGTTCGTTTGGGATCCGAACTCCATGGAAACGACCTCTGTGTTCGTCAAGGTCAACTGCGTGTCTTCAGAGTTCACGGCCAAGAAGCACGGAGGAGAAAAGGGGGTTCCCTTCAGGATCAGGGTTGGAATTTCCAGACGTTATTCTGTTTCTAATTATAGTTATTATATTATTGCAATTAATTATAATCCAAAAACATTGTGATGATGATGATGATCCAATCTCGGATGCAGTCTTTAATGGTCCGAACTGTTGTTAAATTGGAATATGATGAGATACCAGGGAGTATTTTTTTTTGAAAAAGGGCTTCTCAAAACTTTAAATACTTTGAAAATTTGTTGATTTGTTTTCTGATTTTTGAATTTTGTATATTTTCATATTTTTATTGTAATTGAACAGATTGAAACATATTCCAACAACTTGGATGAAGACAATGTCCTGCTCCATTATGCTTCGTGCCAGATCAAAGTTTTCAAAGTAAGTATTTTAAAAAATGGAGGAGGAGGAGGAGGAGGAAAAGAAGGGGAAGTCATTGATTTTAATGGTTGTTGCCACGAAAGAATACTTCTTCTGTGGCATGATTTCATTTCCAATGGATTTAATTTTTCAATAATTTTACCTAAAATTGAATTTTAAAATGACAGCCAAAAGGTGCAGACAGAAAGAACAAGACAGACAAAGAGAAAATAGAAAAGCAAGCAGAATCAGAAAAAGTAATTATATTTTATATTTGATAAATGATTTTAAATAATTAAGCATCATAAATTGAAGAACATCTTTGATAGTTTTGAGCACGTTTTTATTAATAATAAAACTAATGCATTGAAGTATGATTGAGGACAGATGGATGGCTAAGTGAAAGTAGTGATGGATGGATGGACGGACAAATGGAAGGATAGATGGATGGTCAAATGGAATGACAGATGAACAAATATTTTATTGAAATGAAACCCATTTAAGCATATTTAAGCTATAATTTATTGCCAACTCTTGCCATTTTCAGGGAAAGTTCCAGCCGGCCTTCAATTGCACAGTTTTGACTGAGGTGGGAATTTTGGATTTATTATTTATTATCACATAAAATACACCATTTACTCAAATAAAGATTTTAATGCACGAATTTGTGTTTATTTTTTTTTTACAGTTTATTAATATATAAATATGTATTTTTTTTTAATTCGACACATATTTTGTATTTATATTTATAAAACCATTTTAATAAAATGCTAAATTATCTGTAACTTTGCTCATTCTCCAAGTAGACTAAAGAGCAATCACTGACCAATCATATCATTCCAAGTGGAGCCTTGCCATGCCTAACAAAGGTGTTTAGTTTTTGCTTCCACATGATTTCAGATTTATTATTCCTAGACTCTCATAAAAATAAATGACTCATCAGTTTGTAATCATGTGAGGACAAGCTTAAGTCATGCCTAACTTTGAAGGCTTGGTTTATTATTTATTCATTAACATATTTAATTAACCATTCTGTATTCTGAATATAATAATAACATTAGCATAATTTATTGCAACGATCAGTCACCTGGTTCAGTCTCCATCCCACTAACCCTAGCATCTCTTGCTGTGAGTAGTGTGACTACTTGTGCTTCAACTCAGAGCCCAACTGCCAGGCAAGTCGTACACCCCTCAACTTTCGAGGATGGACCTACCACTAACGACGACACCCCTTCTAAAAAGACACCAAAGTAACTTAACATCTTTTACATCAATTGCTATCGATGTTTAGTATTTGTGGGTGGTGGTGTGCAATCAATGATGATAATAGTAGTCATCGTTATGTGATGATTCATTATTTGACAGTAATATAAAATATATCAAAGTTCTGAGAATAATGATAAAATTATATTACATATAATAATAATAATAATAATAATAATCATCATCATCATCATTATCAGATCTTCAGCTTCATCCACAAATCAAGTTTGCAGCACCAGTTCTGGAGTCGTTGTGAGTGTTCTATGCATAATTTTAACATTTTCATTATTCCATCATCTCATTTGATTAGATATAATATAATATAACTTAATATAACACAATAAAATATAACGTAATATAATATAATATAACATAATATAATATAAAGTAAATAGTAACTAGAACAAATAATTAATGACAATTGAATAGTTGCCAATAGACCGCTTGTCACTAATATATTTGAAATTAATTTTTTAAATTAATAATCCATTAATAATTTCCAGCAGTCGAGGAAGCGACCCCTGGAGACCTGTTCCTACCTCTGTTCTCCTCACTCTCCTCCGACTTTCAACGAAGTGATAAATGTTGTTCACCATCTGCTCTTATAAGATTGCCATGCGACGCCATAGCTTTGCATTAACTGCTAACTCTTATTAATCCACGTAGTTAGTTATTCGTCAAGCGATTAACACGTCCTTAAGGGTCGAATGCCATTTGATTGCTCTTGTACTGATTGACACCAAAGGTCACCAATTTCTTTTTGAGGGTGCCTTGCTCTTATCATCTGTTCATCCCAACAAACCATCCTTCCTTCCATCATCTAATATCATCTTCAACTGAGTATTTGAGCAAACAGCCTATCGATATAGTTTTTGGAATAATTAAGCAATAATAATTGTGTTGTGCCGATAAATGGCCGATGGCAGATCCTATAATCCTACGCATCTCTGTACAAATCTCATAACTCTATGTTGCATCTCGATACAGGATACCCTCCTCTCTGCCTCCACCCCGGACGAGGTCACCAGGTGGCTCCTTTCCAATCGATTCCATGATTTCGTGGAAACATTCAGCAACTTCTCCGGTACTTGGATTTACTCTTCGTTGCATTGCTGCTTTTCTTGTTGCATTCTGTTGGCCATTTACTGATAAGAAATTAAGCAAATTAAGATTTATATAAGGATTATAGTTATATTGGTATTTTTTATTTATAGCAAAAAATTGAAAGGACAGAAACAACAATAATAATGATAATAAATATAATAATAGTAATAATAATAAAAATCATAATGTTATTAAATGGTTATCAAATTTCCAGCATCATCTGCAAACCAATGGACAACAACTTTAACTTTGTTGTTACATTGTCTTTGCAATAAATTTTACAATCCGCATGCAATAAAGTTTTTAAATAGAGTTTTTGCACGCTTGACTGAGATTTTTCAAAATGCTTCTCAGGTTCTGATCTTTTGCGTCTGAGACGCGAGGACCTCATTCAGATTTGTGGCATTGCAAATGGCATCAGGCTTCACAACACTCTACTTGCTAAGTGAGTAAATTGATGATTAATTTTAGATTGAGCTTGCATTATCATTTGATAATTTAACATCTTTTATTTTTCTAGGTCTGTGCAGCCAAGACTGACACTTTACGTATGTCAAGGTCCAAGTTGGTATTTTTAGCAATTTGTGATAAAATTATCAATAACAAGTTATTAGTTCAAATTTGAACATTGTAATCCATAAACCAATGTTTATTTATTTAAGATTGGCCGATCGCAGACCCGATCCCTGCCTCTTCCGATGTCCACCACTCGCCTGAAAGTTCAAAGAGCAGGTCGTCAACGTCCAGCCCAATTCCTCCTTGTCTCAATTCCCAGGCAACCCAATCGTCTTCGTTTCCATCTCAGCAACAGCCTCAGGAAGCAAACTTGTGCACCGATTCTGATTCTACAAATAATTTCCTTAATGGAGACATGACAGGTTTCAATGACTTCATGCCAGCTTCCTGCAAGGAATCGTTCAAAGTGACGGAAGACTCTCGAGATACAAAAGTGCAGTCGTCGTTTTCCAGCTTCAGTTTTTTGACTTCAGCTTCTTCGTTCAACGTTTCTTCGAAAATGGGAATTTCTAAAACGAGATCCAAGATGTCTCATTTCTCGCCCGAGACACGAAAGAAGTTCGATTTCAAATCGGTTATGTCCGGCGAATCCTCGATCGCGAAGTCCGTGCCGGAACCTGCGGAGAAGAATAAAGAGTCCTTCGAAGAAGTTCAAACGCAAGGGTCGAACTTACTTCTGTCTTCCTTTTCTGCAAACACTTTTCCATCCATTTACTCCAACAAGAGGTCCATGTCTGACAAGGATGAGGACTCGTGCAATCAATCTCTGTTCGGTTTTAAGAAGCAGAGGATTCAAAATCCAGAGGTTGTTCCAAAAGAAGGTAGTCATCAAATAAAATTTATGATTTTATTACATAATTATAGAAATGCTAAATCAAAAATCAGCCTTCAACTCATTTTGTTCCAATTTAATGGGTACTAACATAGATTTGTTTTCTTAAGAATTTACATAATTTAGACAATTGAATTTTGCATTGAGTTAATATTATTAATAGGTGATTTCAATTTTTGTCTAGTGTTTCATGCAGTTTATCTAGAGTCCCTAACAGAGAGGCACCTTGCTACAAAACTTGCCGGATTCTTCTCCCTGCAGCCCGAAACGATATCCCAGACTTTACTCAGGAATGCGTTGGGCTTTTTTGTTCTCGTTGATGACAAGGTACTTCATACCCTTCCAGCTGGGCTGATTATGTCATGGATGAACGTATTGCATATTTATTGATCTTTAATAGGCAATGATTGATGAATTTCTAATCATTAATTAAATAACAGTTAATTAACGAGTGGTGGTTGCATTAATAATGGCCTGCACTCAGTTTTTCTTATTATCTGCTGACTGGAATTCTTATTTTCCATAGGTGGTTCAGAACATGAGAGATTCTTCAAGTTTTATAATCGATGCAATGGAAGGTTGTTGTATATGCAAAATTCTTTTACGCCAATCGTAACGTAGTTGTGCCCATAAAGTTTTTGTTTATGTTTTTCAGATGAAGAATTCATCGGCCTCTACAAAATCATCCTGAAACCAATCGAAGCGTAAATCTGTAATTACCTCTTAAGCGAATGAGTTTTGACAGTTTAATGGACAGATTTTAAATATTATCTTCCAGATACAGTGTCTTTTTATTATATTTTTTGGTCGCGCCTTTCGACGTTGTAATGGCGGATATTGCGCCGCAACGGTGCATCGTTCTCTGGTTTTGAGCGGTCAGTTTACGGTATTCGGCTCGCGATTAAAAAAATGCTCTCGCGAGGTTTTGTGCGATTGTTTGTTTATTTGGCTGTAAAAGGAATTAAGTGTACGAAAAGATGTGAGAACAAACCTTTACCGTACTTCCCCGCGAATGATCTCTCCAAAATGCCTGGCATAAATAGCTCTTCGCGTTCTCTAGGGAGCGGAGAACGCCCACGTCTTAACAGCGGTTGAGTTTTCGTGTCTCTAGAAATGTTGGTGGGCTAGAAATCTTTCCCCTAGGATCGACTCACGTGTAATTACGTTTGTGATCTTATCATGGCGCTTCTCAACTCCGCTAAAACCGCCTTCGGTTATATTCCGTCTTGAAGAGCTGCCAGTTTAAATTTCGAATTTTGCGCGCCTTCTACTGTCTGCACTTTTGGTGTCCTCTGCATCGGATTTTCGGATGACTGGATTATCTGAGCTGACAAGATGTGGCCGATGGGTTTTATTTCCTTATCCAGCTCTATGAGAAAGGCCGAAGAAGCCAAAAAGTCGAGCAAAAGTAAGTTAACGATTATTTAAACCGCCGTGTTTTTCAAGGTGAATTTTTTTATAGGTGTGTTGTCGAATTTTGTCATTAAACTTTTCACAGAACCGATCAAAGTCTCTCGAACGAACATAAGACTATCGCCCAGTTCGAAAACCAACGAACGGAAAGCGCCAAGAACCGGAGAGAAGCCAAACATCGTCAAGAAGAGACTGGAGTTCTACGAAAGCAACGAATCTGAAGATTCCAGGAACAAGCTGAACCTAAAGTCATTTGCTCAATTCGCCGTCTCTATTCCCGAGAGAAGGAGACAAGTTGGAGATCCACAGAAGTTCATCTCAAGGTCCTTGTCTCTGCAATCAGACGACGAAGAAAGCATCATCGTACCACAAAAAACTATTCCAGTATTCAAATCATCGACTCAATTCGGGAAGTACTTCAGCGAGGGCGAAGGTGAAGGGTCAATATTTTCAGGTCATGCAGAATCAGACGTCGAAGGAGCATCGGTGTCTCGTATGTCTCAGGATTCACCCATTGGTCAGATATTTTCAGATCAGGAACAATCCTTCTCTGTCAAGAGTTTGCCGACAAGTCCCAAGATAAAAAGAGTTCAGTTTAATCCTTCGCAGACCACAGTTTATCCTAATAACGTTTTGGAATCCTGTCCTGGTAAGGTCTTTTCTAAATTATAGATTTATTTTGTATAATATTTAATGTAATAAAGGTTACCTAGAAGTTGTAATCCTTCTATTAATTATGCTTTTTTTACGTCTCAATGGTTGTCAGGGATATGTTTCACTGGAATTTGTTATTATTGCATTCAAAGTCAAACAAAAATTAATAAAGTTTGGCTGACAATTCCGAGACAATCGATTTTTGATTGTGACAATCTTTTGAAACAAAATAAATAAACAAAATTCCAGATGGATCAAGGGTAAGGAATGCAGAGAAACTCAAGTCTCCCAGATTTAGTGAGGTTAGAGTTGTGCAGGTGGAAAGATTTTAACTTATAAAGAATTTCATGTTGTGATAATAATCATTATTTATGGAAAGAATTATTGACGAAGGCAAAGGTGTTATTAGAGATTTTTATTGTTTATTATTTATGTTGACATCAGGACGATTCAGAAGGAGAGGATATGAGTCAGAAGGAGTGGTACAAGCAGGTATTCAGGGTTGTACACAAGTTGGACAATCTGTACTCGAGTGAGTTTCCTTTACCTGATTAATGAAGTCTTTCAATCTGTGGCTTGTCTTTACAAATGCTTGAAGGGAGTTTAGCTTTTCAGCATCTAATAGTATTTAATTTGGTGCCATCAGATACAAGTTATTCTGAATATGTATACCAGGCTTGGAGTTTGGATTGTATTGTGAAAGTTTCTGACGGTGAAAAGTGTGTAAAGGAGTATTTATTAATTATTATATTATTATTTTATTAATTAAGTAATTATTTAGTAATAAATGTTTCAACCAGTGGTCCTATTATCAAGATGACAGCTTTTCATTATTTCCAAATTATTTAATTACTTGAAAATTAGAACTTATTTGTGGATAATTTCTTTTTCCCTGGAAAACATTACGAAGATATTCAATTTCTTTTTATCTTTCACTGGTACCTCGAATTACCGATCATAATCATAATCATCAACGCCAATAGTAAACAAAGACGATGAAATGAACATGAATAAAATGAATAAAGTGATGATTAACAATACCTCAGCTGTCAGTAGATTAATCAATTGGGTCTTGAATTCAGACATGCGGATTTGAATGTTCCCAGAAAGCCATCTTAGCAACTTTCTTACAGAAGGTTCAAACGTGTGTCCTGTTCTAGACTTTAACATTTCAGCGGCATTTTCGTAAATAATTGTGGTTGGGTTTTCCAGAGGTTATGGTTTTGGAACAGTTGAATCATTTTGAACCATTGATGGGATTTCCCCTCTCGAAAAGCTCTGCTCGGAATCAGGAAATTCACAACGCTATTTTTAGCATCGCGCCCACGTTTTGAAATGAAAACATGGACAATGTAGACAAAAGATGAGGAGCACGATAACGGAATGATAACAGGGATGTAATTCTGATGATGTAATTGGCATTCTGTTTAATTCGAATTTATTTAAAAATTCAATTTAATCCGACGATGATCATCTGAGAATCGAACTGAACTGAACTGAACATTCACTTCTCTTTCAACCGTTAAATGACTCAAGTGCAGCTCAGTTTTTATGGTTAATGCTTTTGAGATGTAGTTTTTGTTTTGACTCTTCTTGTTCAAGCTTTCATGATCTTTCCCCTTTCTTTCCTGATCTGGCTTGATGGTGATAGTGATGACTGTGGAGCAGGCTATGAGGTGATGGTGATGATGATGATGCTGGCGATGAGTTCAAAGGATCACCGTGGTGATGATGAGTAAGATGATGACGAAGGGATCGGTAATGAGTTAAGTGGTGTTTGTGCCCAATAAAAAAGAAACTCGCGTTTGGCTCTGCTCTAGAAGCGGGACGAACAGCAATGTTTAATGAAAGGGTGAACCATTGCATACTTGCATGCTTGTTGGTATAAGTTTCATCTCCGTGCTAATGAAATCATCATCATCTTCATCGATCCATCCCCTCCGTCTTGGAAAAGTGGTGTCGAAGACAAGTCGTTTATTTTTGTTCTTTGTTTATTATTGGTGATGATAACAGTGATGATGACAGTGATGATGACATGATGATGTATGGCCGTACGATGAAATGCTGGTGATGATAGTGGATGAAAGTTATTTTTGACTGACCGAGAAGATTCTTTCCAACCGTTCGCTTCAGTGAAGCAGTGATTAAGATGATAAATTAGAACCAGGATTTAATTAAATTTTTTCTTCTCATGACACCTGGTGAGAATTTTTGTGGGAGTCAGTTATTTTTGGGAGGCAAAAATGACTTCTGAGGAGAAAACAATTGTTCTTTGTACCTGGAATATCGAAGAATATTTAACATTTAAATATTAAAAACATTTAATGCTCGTACCTAATTAAGTAATCAATCAGTCAGCTTTAAAAAGATGACAAACCAACCTAAGATGAGTGTTCTCATAGAAGGGTCTCGTGAGATGATCTTAAAATAGCCTGGAATTTTTTATTTCTTTCTCTCACTCCATCTCTCACACTCTTTTCAGGAACAAAGATTCCTACAATTTGAATAACGATAACCACAAGCGCGACTGCAATAACAACAACAATAACAACAACAATAACAGCAACAATAACAACAACAATAACAGCAACACCGGCATCAGTTGATGTGGATTAACTTCCTTTTAGTCTACAAAAGCTTGAAGAGTCTTGTTTTAAATTTCACTCTTCGAGCACTTCCAAAGTCTTGAGTCTTGAGTCTTGAGTCATACCTTCGGAACAGCCCTTGGCAGAATAACTTGTGCCTAATAATAGTAGAATAACTCGTAAATTATGAACAATTTAGCATTTTATTCATGGGCCATTTGAGCATAGATTCTAAGGCTTAAAGTGTATCGTTGCATTAAATTAGTATTAAATTGTATTATTGTATTAAATTAGTATTAAATTGTATTATTGTATTAAATTAGTATTAAATTGTATTATTGTATTAAATTAGTATTAAATTGTATTATTGTATTAAATTAGTATTAAATTGTATTATTGTATTAAATTGTATTATTGTATTAAATTGTATTATTATTTCGTATTACTGCCTATCCGTACAAAGAGTACTTCCTATTGGAAGAAATAGGTAAACAGATGATTGTACTGCAGACGATAAACAATACCGTTCCCTTCCTTTTAGATTATCCGATACCTCAAGTTGATGACAACGAGAATCTGATACCGCCGAGACCCAGGTGAACCCTAGCTTCTGATTGGCTGTCATTTTTTATGGATCAAGTTGCTGCTAATTTCGGAAACTGTGCCCTTTTTAAAACTCGGCGCTTTGTTGTTAAGCTGTTGCTTAATTATTTTTCTTTGAATAATAATTAATGATGATAATAATAATAATAGTAATAATATTAATAATAATGATAATAATAATAACACCTATTTAGGGTGAGGAAGGACCTCCGAAGCAACAGTCCCAGTACTGTTCTTGCATCTGGCGGGTCCAGCAAAGGTATGTCAAGAATGTAGTAAACTTAAGCTCTTGAAATTGTCTTCTTCATTTCTCCTTGTTGTTTTTATTTTTATTTTTATTCTCAGTGAATTGAATTGATCGTAGTAAAGAAATAGGGAGCGGTATAAACACCCGAGCCTTTTGAATTTGTTCTTTTTGTAAATCATTGTTTATTAAATATTATTTAAGATCATCTCCTGGTTCCTGTTAACAAATGCATCTGACCCTAGTCATATTATAGTCATATTTTAGTCATATTATAGTCACATTATAGTTATATTTTAGTCATATTTTAGTCATATTATAGTCATATTATAGTCAGCTTAAGCATTCCAGAGAAACAAATTCGAAGGAAAGGAGATCCTGTGAAATGGCCATGCACTCCAACTATTAAATAATTTTTTGGCTCTTCATCTTCGACATTAATATTAAGACTTGCTTGTTTGGATCGATGGACATGATTAGTGGACTATTGGACTGGAGACTGGCAATGATTTGACACCCTGATTGGTCAAACAGACGTCCTTTTCGTAGGCACAAGGTCGAACTCACTGCCCTCTACCGGTGGAACCGAGTACCAACCCATACGTACGAGTTTCAAGAATTCCAAGAGGCTTGTACTGGTTAGGTCGATAAGAAGTATAATTAGTATTATTATTTCGTATAATTATAATATTGTTATTAATAACTTATTATCATTGTTATTATTATTATTATTTATTTATTCATTTATTTATTTATTTATTCATTTATTTACTAATACCTTATTTACCAGTTTATAGTTTCATTCTTATTTATGTTCCTGGTTGATATAATATTATTATAATATAATATAATATTATTAGATGTTTTATGTGTCGATTATTATGGGCTGTGTCGAAACTATATTTTATTGGCTGGAATTTAGGTCATGTTAAATGCACAAAGAACTATGAACCTTGTTGAGAGCTGCTGATGTGGAGTTGTGTTTTTCTTTTCTATTTTTAGACCGGTGATGGCTCTCAAACAAGGAGGGTAGAAGCAGACGCCAAGGATAGGTTAGGGAGTTGTGGAGGTTGAAATAAAGTACCTATGAAATCGGTGATCCGTGAAGGAAGAATGGATGGATGGATGGATGGATGGATGGATGGATGGATGGATGGATGGATGGATGGATGGATGGATGGATGGATGGATGGATGGATGGATGGATGGATGGATGGATGGATGGATGGATGGATGGATGGATGGATGGATGGATGGATGGATGGATGGATGGATGGATGGATGGATGGATGGATGGATGGATGGATGGATGGATGGATTGTCTGATGTTTGTTGTGGTGATGAAGGTGCCGATGGAAATAATCATTTCGTTCATAGGTTGGTTTTAAAGAAGAACCAAAATCAAGGAGCAGACGAGAAACCACTCAGTGAAGACGACTGGCGGCAGTTTCTGAGACCAACAAAATCCAGCATAAAGTATGTTTGTGATTGGTTAGATTATGCAATTATACAAGTCGTGACCTACTTTTTCAGCCAATCTCTGTGAGAGAATGTAACTAATGTCAATGTCTGCGTTTGTTTGTATCCCGAAAACAAAAAACAACAATGTTTCGCATCTATGTTAACCTTTATGTAACCTTTATCTCTTGGCTGATTTCTCTGTTATCTTGTGATTTATATTCGGATGATTTTAAGAGTTTTTTTGTGTAATTAAAATATATCCTTTGATGAAAATCTTGGATTAAATTAACTTTAAATACTTAAAAGATTGTTCGAGGAGAAGAATGTAGTGAAACAGGCCACTGCACTCTTCGATTTCTACGCTCACTACAGCAAGTTTGTATTCATGCGCCATGTTTTGAGTTTTCTTAACAATTGAGCAGTTCCAAGGATTAAGAATTATCTCCTATTTTGATTATCAAAAGATGGCAGTCTTAGATCACCCTGTTTTGTCTCTGATGGTTCGAAAGTTATAGATGAAAGTGAAATCTTATTTGTGATCTTTTTTGAGCTTTGATCCGATTATCAGTTGTTAAAAATGCTCTTTTGATTCTAATTCTAAGTCATTAATTTGGGTTAATTTCGATACGACTCGAGAGGAAATGAAAGCAATTGCTTCATGTAAACAAGTCATGTTTCGATGAGCTATATTGTCTCTGATATTGCCGAATGCGATTCAAGAGAGAGTTTTCTATGATTCTGTTAATCATTTATAAATTTTATAAAATTTAATGAATGAAATAATAATTTATTACTATTAAGTGAGCTGTCATTCAAGCGTGGAGACAACTTGCTTCTGCTACGTAAGGTTGACGATCATTGGTTCGAAGCCGAGCTGGATGGAAAGAGGGGACTGGTGCCTTCCAACTACCTGGAAGTGAGTTTGAACACCTGTAGAGAATTCTTTGACCTTGAGGTTCATTGTCGATTCGATGCAGGTTTTGAAGAGTCCGTCCAATGCTTTTCCCGATGCGGACGAGTCTTCTGGTCTCGTATTGACGGATTTCCAGGCTCGTTATCCCTCAGAAATATCCGCTAAAAAGGCTAGTATTTTGGAAATCCAACTCAGGTACAAGTATTATCGGTTTACCTTGGGTTTCCAGAATCGGGAAGGGTAGCATTAGCATTAGGGGTTTGGGTAGTGGATGGGTTATAGGTGCTAAAGTTCCCATTCTACGGGTTGCCTGTCACTTATCCAATGTCCGGCATTTCACATAGGGGTTGTGTCTGATTTGATGACTAATAAATTATTAACATTTAATTTTCAGAACGATGTTGTCAGGGTGATAAGGCGTCTGAGAGGAGATTGGCTCGAGGTTAGACTTGGATCCAAGTCGGGTCTGTTACCAGCTCATCACGTTTGCTCCTATCTCAGCTGAGTTCCATGCAGTTCCAAGACTCAGAATACAATACTTGAAGTATAAAGGCTTTTCTTGCTAGTTTATTTATTTATTTATTTATCTATTTATTTAAAAATCTCGATTGTAACTGTTGAATTGCCGCAGAAGATGTTCGTATTACTATGACCAGCAACTGTTGCTAAGAAGCTCCATTTGTGTTGTTGACTTGATTTGAATTAGATTGTTTAAGTTCGGGACGGGGAAAAAGATCTAATCTCTGAATTCTTAATATTTAGAATTCGCTTTGGTACTATACTCCGGTTTTTCGGCGTGCAGGAATTACGTATGTAATAGATCGAATACCTAATATGACAAAATATTGAGTTATCCAGTCCGTTGAGATTCGCGTGAAATTGACGTAAAGACGACGTGCCTAAGTGGTTGGGGGGACGTGTCCAGAGGATCTTAGAACACTAAACCTTCAGGGTATAGGTTAATTTGGGATGGCAGACCGGTGTAGATCGGGTAGATTGTGATTGGTCGCGAGCGTTCCGGAGTTATTGTCCCACTTTTTTAAAATCTGTATTTATTTTCATAAAGAAAATAGCCAAAAAATACTGGGTAATTATTAGGTATTATTCAGTAATTTCAAGTAAAATTTTATTTTCACAACCAATCCCTTGTTTTGAATTTTCTTTCGACGCGCTCCGTGACATTGAAAAGTTCTTGAGGCTCATGAATATTAATCGACGCCGTTGCATGTGTTAGTATTGCAGCCAGTATTGAGCTTTAAAGGGAAGTCGGTTGTTAGTGAACGATTAGAATTCGTGCAGTGAAGCAGCTCGAAGGTTTCTCAGTATTTTCCATCTCCTGAAAAATCTTTTTAGAGTTGAATTTTCACTTTCGGTGCTGATATTCAGGCAAATTTCTCAACGTCTTCGTAAATGTCTCGCATGGCTGGAGGCACGGGAATTGGATCGCAGCCCCACGTGGGTCTTCTGAGCGTCCCCAGTTGGAGCAGTGGAGTGACTTTCATGACCGAAGGTTCTTATGAGCAGCAACTTCAGTCAGCCTACGCCAGTTCGCACCTGGAGTCCCTGTGCAACTTGGATATAGACTCCCCGCCTAATGTCCGTCGCATGTCCAGCATCATCTGTACCATTGGACCGGCTTGCAGGTCCGTGGAGATGCTGAAGAAGATGATAGGAGCTGGCATGAACATCGCCCGAATGAACTTTTCTCACGGCTCGCACGAATACCACGAGGAGACGATTAGGAACGTCAGGGAAGCTTCCCAGAATCTCGTCAGTCCAGTGGCTCTCGCCCTCGACACCAAGGGCCCGGAAATTAGGACTGGCATCGTGAAGACGGGAGTCAACGATGAAATCGAGTTGGTCGCTGGAAACGAAATCGAGATAACAATTCGTGACGAATTCAAGGAGCTATGCGACGAAAACCGCATATGGGTTGATTACAAGAACATCATCCATGTTGTGGAAGTTGGTAAGGTAGGTATCTTCAATAGAAAATAAAATAATAAAATGTTGCATATTACTCTTTTGAAGCTTATTAAGCCTCGAGTTGGATAAAATAATGAGTCAATAAATATATAGTTTGTAATAAGCATGCAATCCGTAATAAATATAAAATTTTTAAGAAATACATAATTAGTAATTTGATTGTAATTTTGACTACTGCTTTGACAGCAAATTTACATCGACGACGGTCTCATATCCGTCGTTGTCTTGCAAAAAGGCGTCGACTACTTGAAATGTAAAATTGAAAATGGAGGAAGAGTTGGTAGCAAGAAAGGCTGTAACTTGCCTGGAACCCCCGTGGATCTTCCTGCCGTGTCTGAACAGGACATGAAGGATCTTCTCTTTGGCGTGGAACAGGGCGTAGACATAGTGTTCGCCTCTTTCATCAGAAGCGGGGATGGAATCAGAACCATTAGGGAGGTACTTGGAGAGAAAGGACGCTACATCAAAATCATCGCTAAAATTGAAAATCACGAAGGCGTTAAAAGGTTTTTTTATACTCTTTTTATTTTCATTTTTAACGCAAAATCAATTAAGCAAATTCAAGCGGGCTTGGCTTAAACGAGAATAGATGTTTATTTACTTCACGAATGCTTCTTCACATCTTACGAATAAAATTGTTTGTCGATTTCAGATTTGACGAAATCTTGGAAGAGTCTGACGGAATTATGGTCGCCAGGGGTGATCTGGGAATTGAAATTCCAACGGAAAAGATATTCATAGCACAAAAGATGATCATCGGAAGGTGCAACAGAGCCGGCAAACCGGTCATCTGTGCCACTCAGATGCTGGAGAGTATGGTCAAAAAGCCAAGGCCAACTCGAGCCGAAAGCAGCGATGTTGCCAACGCAATTCTTGATGGAGCCGATTGCGTCATGCTGTCAGGAGAGACTGCCAAAGGATCTTACCCTCTCCAGGTAATCGAAGCGATTTACCATGCAATTTCCATTTTATGAAATTTTAACTGGTATACGAACTTTATTCTAGATTATTCTATGATAAAAGAAAACTTATGAAAACTGAATTATAAGAAAGGATTTTTCCAGCCCTCAATGATCAATTTGAAATCGCTCAGGCAGTCGAAACGATGCACAAGATCGCAAAGGAAGCAGAAGCTGCGGTATACCACAAGCAGCTATTCGACGACCTGCGAATGCTCACTCCGAGACCGACTGACGTCACTCACACCACTGCCCTTGCAGCCGTCGAAGCGGCCATCAACTGCTTGGCAGTGGCCGTCATTACCGTCACCTCTTCTGGAAGATCAGCCATGTTGATGAGCGCCTACAGACCGAGGTGC
Organism: Hirudinaria manillensis; assembly: GCA_034509925.1. Taxonomy (NCBI): domain Eukaryota; kingdom Metazoa; phylum Annelida; class Clitellata; order Hirudinida; family Hirudinidae; genus Hirudinaria; species Hirudinaria manillensis. The sequence goes on from CM067535.1 coordinate 1,792,055, forward strand.
CCCATACTTGCTGTGACGAGGAACGACAGGGTAAGTTCTAGTATTTCCGGTTTAACTTGGAATTTATCAATTATTAAATACAAAAGTCAAAGGCAGAATTTCACATTTAATGATTGCAGGTTGCCAGGCAACTGCACATTTACAGAGGTGTGATGCCAATCCATTACACGGCAGAGAAGGAATTCAAGTGGACGGATGACATCGACAACCGAATCAACTTTGCCATAAAAATTGGCTTTGAAAGGAGCATCATCAGAGTTAGTGCCTTACCTTTTAACGATGAAACATTGAGAACATTGCAGAATGAATTCTCTCTGCGCTAATTTAGTCTCCCAATTCCAAAGAAATAATTCTTGCTCACGATAGAACCACTCGTTCAAATACTTGACAAAAGTTTTACATAAACATCTCCATAAAATTTTGATCTATTTGCAATCTTAAATTAATATCATTTAATGCTACCGCGTCCTTTGAAGGTTGGAACTCCGGTCGTAATCGTGACCGGGTGGAAAGCAGGATCCGGGTACACGAATACCGTCAGAGTTGTCGTCATCTCCGACAAAGAGTCGAAAATTCTCGGATTTCAAGAGGCATCAGACTGGACTGAAGAACCCGACATCACCATCTCCTTCTCATAATCCCATCGACTGAGTACATCAACCGAGACATCAGTCGATTGCACAAGTATCGCAATCCAGCAACGCCTTGCGACAACTGTTTGTAACTTTTTGGCCAATTTTGGTTCTATTTATATTCGGAGTGTTTTTTAGGACACACTGCATTTTAAATTATTTTTATTTTCAATTTAATCTAATCCAGAGTTTTCCATGGCGCCTTTTAAAAGATGTTTAAGTTTGCAAGTGAGATATTTAGGTTTGTAAAATGCTCGCATGACATGAGACTAGATTCGAAGCAAGATATATTTTGCATCTTCGGTTTCACCCCTTGTGGTTCGGTGTTTGTTTCATTGATTTCTCTTTTCAATAACCATTTTTTCATTTAAGTGACCTTTGCCTCAGATATTGTGTTTTTGGATTTCTAAAGTTTATACTTTAACTCAGCCTTTTTACTCGGAAATGTTTCGAATCCGATTTTGAGTTTTTTTTTGCTGGAATGAGAAGAGCATTTGGATATAAAACGATGACAAAACCAGGTGTTTTGATGATAAATTTTTGGGAAAGTTCAACTGGATATAATGTCGATAATCTATAAACAATCCAAAAGTTTTTGCGAAAAGAAACAACAACACAGAAACACGTTCCATTAAATTACGTACGTCAGAATGGCGTGTTATTTTATATACAAATAAATAAAACATAAATCAATAAAATAGAGAGATGGCCGGTGGATGTTGCAATGACAGCTGCTGTGACAATGTAATCCAAGACAGTTTGGACATGAAGCTGATGTCCATATACGATCACGCAAACGACTTCAACTACGATAAGAATGTCGTCGTCTATCAATGCCGGACCTTCATGGACCAGAGATTGGCCTGCCCCATGATGCACTTTCGACAGTTGAATTATTTTATTCCTGCATTTAGAATTAAATAATTGTTTTGCAAACAAAAATTTTAAAAATCTTAGATCCGGAATATGTCCTGAACCTAGGAAGGGCTGTTGGCACAAAAGAGACCATCCAAACGAAATCAAAACGAACATATGTAAGAAATAGTTTTGTTTAAGATCTGTTTGGGATTACGTCAATTTTTGTAGACGTTATAGCCATATACAAAGTATTGTTGGATCCCTGGATCCAGATAATTGAAGAACAATTAAAATTATATTGCTGATTAATTAATTTAGTAATTAATTAATTGATTGGCAATATAATTTGATAATTAATTTAATTAATTAATCAGCAATATAATTTTAATTATTCTTCAATTATCTGAATCCAGGGATCCAACATTATATAGACGTAGTTTTATATAAATAATCTATTAATAATAGCTAAAATAATTGATTAAATGTTGCAGTGGGACCTCACACGAGGATGTCCAATGATGGTTATGCCAGGAAGACTGAATGTGGAATGAGATACGTAGGCTGAATATTTCTCCAAATAAATGATGTTAACCCAACAACATCTTCTATATGTACAATAGTTTATTGCATAATTGAAAAAAAGTAATTAAATTATTTCTGGAATAAATGTTAGGATTGAAGAGAAACAATATATAATATATATATAATATATAATATATTATTATATATATATATATGTATAATATTACAAGATAACAATACAAATCCCTTAAAAGCACACGTCTAACAAATGAGAATACAATAATACAACGCTTAAATAACTAAATAACAAGTAGATAAATAAATAAATAAATATAACATAACTAATAAAAAAGAGTAAAACCAAAACTCTACAAAAAAGAAAACAAAAGAGCTGGGAAAAAAATAAACAAATAAAAAAAATAAACAAACAAATAAAGAAAAAATTAAAAAAATAGAAAAAGCAGGCGAGCCGCTACACTGGCGGCGCCATACTGGTTGCGTGAAGACATATTACAGAACGACCTCGGAAGGCGGGTGTGCGGCTGTGCGCCCTGACCTAACTGACCCTTAGGAGTGACGGGTGTGTAGAGTTGCGGGTACAACCTTATATGTCCTCTGATCTGCCCCCGTGCAGCGTCTTGGACGGCATCGAGAGACCTGTGCGGCTACGTGTCTACCTACGCGGGACACACTTCCTGCAGATCAGCCGGCTGATGCAGCGATCGATACAGGACGTGTCGACCTGGACACACGCAACCATTAGTGTTGGTGCTTCGTTCGCTTATGTAGTGCTGTGTGTCTGGGGTTTCTAGTAGAGGTGGTTTAGTTTGAATTGGGTTTTTGTTGTTTTGTTGGTTGGTCTGCTTGGTGTTTTTATGTTGAGTTGGAAAAGTTTTTTTGATTATTTGTGTACGAATAGATGGATTGTAGTTTTAGACATTTTTTTAAACAGTAATTTAGCTACGAATTAGCCCTGGCGATTGAAAGGGAACTCTTTTATAGGTTATAGAAACAAGTTGCTCTAAACATTAATTCCTTTAATTTATCATTAGTTTTTGTAAATTTTGGTTTTATTTGATAATTTATGATATCATACTAATGAATCATTTATGCGCCTTCTTTGCCCAGTCCGTGATTATTCAATATTTGTAAACAATGACCAACACGTGTTAATACTATTAATTTGAATTAGAATTTGATCGCGGGATATAATATAAGCATATTTGGGATAATTTCGCAGATATGGCGGAGCATGTAGATTTAATGAATCAATGGCCGAAAGCTTTTATCAATAACAAAGAAACTGATCCAAAGTAATGGCTTCATGAATTTCTTGTTTAACATTTTCCATAGTAAATAACATTGTTGATGAACGAAGTGTTCCAGGCAGTTATCAGTTTTCTCCTATTGGATACATTAAGTCAATGTTCAAAGACAAAAATGGGACCCCAAGACAAAGTGGAATTTGCACCGAAACGGCCGCAAGGCTTGAGATTGATTCGAACTTATTCAATAATCCTGATCATACAATTGATGGCTTAGAGAATTTTTCACATGTCTGGTTAGTGATAATTAATGCTGATTGATTTATTGATCAGTAACTAATTTGCAGTTCAAATTTTTTATTTATTAAAGATTAAAAATGTTAGAGAGTAATAAACAACTAGACTGTCACAATGTTTATAGGCTGCTGTTTATCTTTCACAAGAACAACAATAGGTATACCAAGGCAAAAGTTCGACCTCCAAGACTGAATGGGAAATCTCAGGGTGTCTTTGCGACCAGAAGTCCTTACAGATTCAATCCAGTTGGTCTCACTTTAGCTCAGATCATCAAAATTGAAGGTAATGTTTTTACCAGAAGTTATAATTCATATTGATGACTGCCTTGTTCTATTTCAATGATTAGTATTGTCTTTAAAAATTGTATTACAACTTACCAGGTAAATGAAAATAAACAGATATCTCTTCTGTTTCAGGCCATGTCATATATCTCTCAGGTGTAGATGTAATTGATGGTACTCCGGTTATAGACATCAAACCCTACATTGAAGAGTATGATAATCCGAAAATGCATCGTCTCTCTGTACTTCCTGACAAAGATCTCACCAAAGTCAATCATGAATTAAACGATGATTCACGAGTTGATATCCATCTTGATAAGATTGGACCTTCAGTTAAATCTGAAGATGAGAACAAGTTATTCAAAAGCCAAAAGTTTGAAATCAAAGAAGCTGCTTGGATAAAAAGTGCGGATGTCAACTTACATTTAAATGTGCGTTTTACACCAACAGCCGAAAATCAACTTTCCAATCTTAGGAGATTTCAAAGCCATAGTGAAGGCCTTGAAAAAAGGGAAAGTTTTTTGAATGAACTGGAAGAATTTAAAGGTTCTGTTTATCAGATATTATCGGCTGATCCAAGATCTTCATATAGGAGAAACAAATGTCAAGATAGGCTCTATTTTCTTGTTGTTGACTTTGTAAAACTGACGTGCTGGTTTGATGAAGATACTAACACGGTGGAAGTTCTCAAAGTTAATGAAGAAATGACGTCTCCAAATATTTTATAGATGTATATCTGTTGCATTCAGTTTTTCTTATATTGTAATTTAATGAACATGTAAAACGTTTGAAAGTTTCCTTGGGTTGATACTCGTGCTTTAAGACTTTCTTAAATAGAAAGTAAAGGTAATACGAAATATCAAAATGGTTTTGATATAATTTGAAAGTATTGGGACATATACAGAATGAATCCCGGTCTTGCAAATCATAAAATTTTTTAAATTTGGCATTTGTGAAGATGGGCTAGTGTATTTTACCAGCACCGGGATCGATTTTATTTATTAAGCTTGCAATATGTTGTTTCTTTTGTGAATTTGATGTTTCATATCTTATAATAGAATCCGAATTCACCCTCACTTCATGAGTTTGACCAAACCATTAATAACCATTACTAAAGAAATTTTAATCATTTTTAATTACTCAAAATTTTCAGTGGTAAATGTTAAAAAAAATTACCAACATAATTTCTAATGTTTTGTTGCGAGAGAAATTTAAACCCCGAGTCTTCTGATATTTCTGACACCAATATAATAATTCGAATATACAACCTTTATATTTGTTATTTAAATTTAAAAAAATGAATAATTTTTACAATTAGAATGAAATTTTCTAGCACACCATGTTATTAGTATTGTATTTAGGCGGTGCTTTTCGAAGTTTCATAACGTATTGTTTATTAATGCTTTGTATAAGCGAGGATTATTTCACTTTTGGAGCTTAGCTTTGTTAGGATAGAAACACACTTCATTTTCTAACTAGAATAAAGTGAGTTTCATCGTTTCATTCAAAAATCACACTGACGAGAGTGCGAAGTGTCATCTCGAACTCAAGTTCAAAACAACCTATATTTTAACCAATTTTTATTTAAGCGACTCATTTATTTTTAAAGTATTCATGGCAAGTGACAAATCAGATAATATAAAGGTCGTCGTAAGGATAAGGGGCTTAATTCCAAGGTTGGTGACACCATGTTATTGCCAAAACAGTAAAATTAATTAATTATGTTGGGTATATACAGAGAAGAGGAGCAGAAATGTGTAGAGGCCTGGTTGAAAGATGGGGAAAATTCCATTATAAAGGCAAATTCCAATGAGAAATATTCTTTTAGTAAGAAATTATTTATTTTATCACTCATTTAGATCATTTTTTTATAAATTTACATTTATCTGAAACAGATAGAGTTTATGGTGTGAATCAACAAACAACTGAAATATTCAATGATTTGATAAATCCCATAATGGAAGATGTGATGAAAGGAATCAATGGTAAACACATTTTTACAGATTTTAAATAAATCAAAGTTAATCAAATCTTGATTTATGACACAAGCATTATTTACATCAAGGGGCTGTTTTTGCATATGGTCAGACATCTTCAGGTAAGACATTCACAATGTTGGGCAAAGAGAGTTCTCCTGGTATCATCCACATGTGTATCAATAGTATCTTCAACAGGATTGAAAATGTAAGTGCATTCGTGCTTTAGATTTCGTAGTGATGAATGCATTTTGAAAATAATTGAATACTAACAAAATATTAGTGATAAAGATTTCTATAAGTGAGATGCCAACAACTGGTAGGCCACTAAAAATAATGCAAATGTTTATCTTTGGATTATTACTTCTAATAGAATTAATTAATTTCTTAAGGTGTGTTTTGCAGTTCTGAAATAATTCTGTTATATTGTTTATCATGGCCTTAATTACATCCATCAGTTGTTTCACTCATAAATGTGTTGTTTTTAAATATTTTTCTGATGCGCTCATGGCAGACCCCTGATAGAGAGTACCTGGTGAGGGCATCTTACATGGAGATCTACAACGAAAACATTGTGGATCTGCTCGGAGATACGAGGAAACAGTTGAACCTCGGAGAAACATTGGTTTGTGAATGTATCTAAACTTGTCCATGAATGTATCCAAACTTATCCATGAATCATTCTAATTGATCGCTCTAGTTTGGAGTTTTCAAATTTGTATTTCTTTTTTGGAAGACTGAGTTGATTTTTACATATTCAAAATGTCATTGCTGTGAAGATGGCCATCTTTGGTGATAATGCTATTTTGATGATGGAATTTTTAGGAAGGAGAAGTCATTGTGAAGGACTTGCAAGAAAACACTGTTAAGAACACCGAAGATTGTTTTGAGTGCCTCAAGAAGGGAGAGAGTTGGTTAATCACTGTTCATATTTAAATATCTTTTGCAGATAATTTTCTAAAATTTATATAACTTTGGTAATATTATTATTATTATTATTATTATTATTATTATTATTATTATTATTATTATTATTATTATTATTATTATTATTATTATTCATTCCTCCTTCTAGCTATCAACTTAAATTGTGTTTAAGATCCATAAAATAACAAGAAATGCATCTTTTTTATATAGAGGCCAGGCATTACGAGCAGACAAACATGAACGACAGAAGTAGCAGATCTCACGTCATATTCAGAGTGGTGAGTGGTTTTTCTGACCAAAGATATAAGATGCTGTGTTTGTTTTGTTGAATATTGAATATGATTTATTGACTCATACTTAATATTTTTCATCTTAGATCATTGAAAGCAAATTGAGAGATGAAGTGGAGGATGATGCTTCTTTTTTTGTTTCTCAGCTGGTGAGTTTTGATGATATCTGAACATTTGAACCCTTATGTGACAAATTGGTAAAGATATGTTGTCTTGTCATGACGAGCATAGGAAGTCTTGGACTGTCATATGATTTATTATTACTTGTAACAGGCAGTGTTGTAAGGTTTGAATGAAAATCGATATGTTGTAATGTTTTAACTCTTCCAACTTTCACTTGGTTACTCAATTTCAATTTGCTTCTTGTAAATAGAATCTTTACAATGATAGTTGGTTTGTAATAAATTATTATTTTATTTATTTATTGAGCAAGAACAAATTGGCCAGAGGACAATGTCAAATTAATTCTGTTGATTTCACCAATTAGAACCTCATCGACTTGGCTGGGTCAGAGAAATTGAAGCAGACAGGAAATACGGGCCAGAGAATGGTGGAGGGTTCTTATATCAACAAGAGTCTTCTCACACTCTCTCAAGTTATCTCTCAACTCTCATCAAATGCTAGGCAAGCTTTGCATTTAGTTTATAGGACATTTATGTTATTGATATGTTTTGATTTTATTTGGCACTATGTTTTCGTACTCTCATATTTTTATGCCAAGCGAGGCTCAACTTTGGAATGAAACACATAAATTTTTAGAAATGCTTGATATTATTATGGTTAACTACATCGTTGTTATGTGAGATTTATGTGATTTTTGCAGCCACATAAGCTACAGAGATAGCAGATTGACGAGGATATTGCAGAATTCGCTTGGTGGAAACAGTAAAACGGCCTTCATTTGTGCAGTGACTCCAGTGGCTCTTGATGAAACATTATCAACTCTCAGGGTTAGACTTTTGCTTTTGAAGCTTTAAACCACATTTTTATGTGAATTATTATAGAATAAAATTATTTACACTTTAATTTATATATTTTAATATATATTTACATTTAATTTCTAGTTTGCCATGAATGTGAGGAAGATTAAGAATAAACCAATAATAAATGAGAAAGTGCCTGAGAGTGCCCAACTTCCAAGACTCACAAAGGTACAAAGATTTAAAAAGCTTGGGTTTCTATAAATGAATGGCAGATCATGGCAGCATTTGATTCTTTTTCAGGAACTGGAACAAGTAAAGAAAATGCTTGCCTCTGCAGTTGAGAAAAACATGTCCTTGAACCAAACTGTTCAAGGTTACAACGTCAAGATTGCCCTTTTGGAAAATCAAATTATAGTTTCTAGCCAAACGAAGAACCTTTCTAGAGATGCTGCAAAGAAAAGGAGAGAAACTTGGTGTCCTGGAAAGGCAATGAAGCGTTTTGGTGCCTTGGATTTTCAAGCCACTTTACAGGAGGAGGATGATGATGATCTGACAGATAGTAATGATGCAATTGAGCCGACCAGGAGGTCCTGCGGGATTAACTTTCCATCCCTGAAACTTCCAAAATCAATCTTCGTCCCAATAACTCAGTCTCCGAATACGTCTGATGAAGTCGAACTGTTGCAACAGAAGTATGACTTTGAGCGTGATTTGAGGGAGAAACAAATTCAGATTCTCGAGACGGAAAATAAAAAAATGAAGAGGCAGCTGGAAAAGATCGTTGAAAATGCTCCCGGCGTTGTCCTAAAGAATCAGCTGCAGGAAGAGTTGGAGAAACAACTCGAGATTTATTTCTCAAAAGATGAGGAAAAAGTTTATTCCATGGTGTCTCCAATAAAAAAATCATTGGATGAAAATAAATTGGAATTAGAGGATAAAATATTGCAGACATCAATTCTTGAATGCCAAGAAGACATGTGTTTAAAATCCAAACAAGAAATTGAGTCTAGTGAAAAGAATATTCAAACTTCGTTTGTGTTGTTTGATGATGAATTAATGAAAACAGGAAAAAAGAGTCAGGAGATGATGATTCAAACTTCCTTCATGGCTGAACCTGAGATTGGTGATGAACCAGAAAAAATTGTCAACTTGGATGAAAAAATAACCCAAACCTCATTTTCTGGAGAAGATAACATTATTTCCACAATGTCATGTAAGAACATCGAGACCAATGAAAAATTATTACAAACTTCCTTCACTGAGGGTACTGAAGGTTATTCCAAAGTGGAAACCTGTGAGACCGTATGTCAGACCTCTTTCGTGCATGATGGAGATGCAGAAGAACAAGATATTGAATCAAGTGAAAAAATGATTCAGACATCATTCTTTGTAGATGAAAGAGCCATTGAAAAGTCACTTTCCATAGATTTTGAGGAAAACGAAACTCAAACATCTTTTGTAGAGGATGACATGAAAGAGGTGAACCAACGTCTCGAAGATAAAATAAAGTCATACGAAGAAATTGTGAACGAATATGAAACTAACATAAAGTCTTATAAAGAGAAACTGGATGATTGTGAAACAAAGATAAATGACTATGAAAGCAGAATTAGTGATTACGAATGTGAGCACCAGAGCTATGAAGACAAGCTTAGTTTAAGCATTGAAATGATGAAATCATCTGAAGTTGAGATGGAATCTTTAAAGAAAGAAATTTCAAAACTTGAGGAGAAGGTCAATTCAAAAGATCTTGAAATAGATCGATTCAAATCGCAAATTAAGGAGACAGAACATAACTTGGAAAACATCTCAGATTTGTTCTCCAACTCTAAGAGTCAAATGGATGATCTTTGCAAAGAAATTCAGACTGCCAACCAGCAGATATTGGAGCTGAAAAGCAAAAATGCTAATGGCCTTGTGATTCAGGAAGATCAAAAGACTTTGATTGAAAGTCTTCAGAAACAATTATCTGAAGTGCAAGAGGAGAGGTGTGAATTCAAAAATTCCATGGATTCTACTGATGATGCCACATCAACCATTAGGAGCCAATATGAGCTGGTGGTACAAGATTTATTAGCTACTCACAAAAAAGAATTGGATGACATGAACAAGATGCACTTTGATGTTGTTGATTCTATGGAGAAAGAGAAGACCTTAGCGACAGAAAAGCTAAATCAAGAATTGCAATCCTTGAGGAAGGAACTTGCCTATTTAGAAAGCAAATATGAAGCCATGGAGAATCTCCAGGAGGCACATCACCAGGGGGCTGAGTCTAATGAAATCACCAAATTGGACACGTCAGTTAAAAGTGATGAAGAATTTGAAAAAATAAAAGAGGACTTTGAAGGAAAGATAAGCCAGCTCACTAGTCAAATTGAAAGATTGAAGGAGCAGCATGAGATTGAAATTGCTGGTGCTAACAGCCTAGCATCAGATTTAGAGAAGCAGTTGGAGGAATGCAATAAGCAGTTGTTAGCCAATAGTACCACTTACAAGAAACAGCTAGAAATCTTAGAAGATGAAAATAGGATTAAGATCCAAGAATTAGAATCTGAATATTTAAAAGAAGTTGAATACCTCAACAAATTGCACTCTGAGGTCATAGAGGAGATCAAGAAAGAATCTATGAATCCAGATAATGAATCTGCATTAAAAGAAATCAATACATTGAGAGATTGCCTGGATCTAGCCCAAACCGATGTTGAAAAAGCTAATCTTAGATGTTCTGCTCTTGAAACTGAACTCAACATAAAGACAGATGAATTGAAGACAACCTCTGTAAAACTCACTGATTTTGACTTAATATTGGAAAGATGCAAGTTAGATCATGAAGATGCTCTAGTATTATTAAACAGTGAGAAAGATGAACTTAAAATGCAACTTGAAGATTGTAATAAGAAAATAGAAGAGCTCAAAGAATGTCAAAAACATGAGGCTGAAAACCTTATGGAATTACATGAGAAGGAGCTGGAAAAGATCAAAAAGGATCACCTGTTGTTTATTGAGGAGCTTGATTCTTTAAAGTCTGAAGAGATGGAGAGGAAGATAGCTGCAGAGAAAGAAAGTTTTACATTACAATTGGATACTTTGAACAGCTCCCATAGAGCTGAGATAGAATCTGTTTCAAGACTCCATGCCGAAAAGCTGGCGTCAATTGAAAAAGATTATTTAGTGCAGATTGAACAAGTTAAAACTTCCTATGCAGAGGAATATAAAGAGAAACTTGGAAACTCTGAAATGAGCATCCAGAAGAGAATTAGTGACTTGCATGAAGATTACGAAAGAAAACTTGACGAAAGTAACAGGGCCTACTCAGAGGTCATGGAAGATTTCAAACAAAAAGCTTTGGAACTAGACAGTCTCAGAAATGAGATTGATGAATTAAAAACCAGCAGAATGGCCACCATTGAACATCTGCAGAAAGAGCATGCACTGGAACTTGAATCAATGAAGAAGCTTCACACTGAGCAGTTGAAGGCTCTGTCTTCTGAGCACGAAAGTCTCTTAGAAAAATTCAAAAGCATCGAAGTCGATTCTACTGGCAAAGAGAATCAGGTGACAGTCCAATTTGAAAAGCAGCTTGAACATATGCAGAAAGGACATTCAGAGGAACTCGAATCTGTGAAGAGGCATCATGCTGACAGCATGAAGGCACTCTCTGCTGAGCATGAAAGTCTCTTACAGAAATTCAAAAGCATGGAAGTTGATTCTGCTAATAAAGAGAGGGAGATGACAGATCAATTTCAAAAGGAGCTTGAACATCTAAGGCAAGACCATTCAAAGGAGATTGAATCCATGAAAAAGATTCATGCCGACAACCTGAAGGCACTCTCTGCTGAGCATGAAAGCCTCTTACAGAAATTCAAAAGCATGGAAGTTGATTCCGCTAACAAAGAAAAGGAGGTGACGGCTCAATTTAAAAAGGAGCTTGAACATCTTGAGCAGGAACATTCAAAGAAGATCGAATCCATGAAGAAGATTCACGACGACAACGTGAAGGTGCTATCTGCTGAACGTGTCAGTCTCTTAGAAAAATTCAAAAGTATGGAAGTCAATTCAACTAGCAAAGAAAAGGAAGTCATTTCTCAACTTGAAAAAGAACTAGACAGACTCAAGAAACTGCACTGCGAAGAAATAGAAAAACTGCAAAAGGACCAGAGCCTGGCATCCGACAAGCTAAGAGCCTCTTATATCAGTCAATTGGAGGAGCTACGCAAGGAAAGGGACGAACAAGAATTGCTCCAAGGTTATATGAAGACTCAATTCCTGCAGCTTTTAGATTCTTTCCAGATCGATATCGCCAGCGGTTTGGCCGGAAAAATGAATCCGACCAGGGAGATGTTGCTCGATAACCTTTTTGCCGGTCTACATAAGTTCATAAGTTCTAAGTTGGAGCATGAACAAGAATTGATGGGAGAACTGAAGAAGGTGAACGAGGATTACATGATAGAGATGGAGAAAAGTTCCCAACTTCCGCTCGAGTTTGTCCAGAGAGAACAGCAACTGAAGGTGGAATTCCTGGAGAAAGAGGCACAGTTGAAAGATGAATTAGAAAAATGCAGGGCTGATCAAGTCAGGTACAGAGAGGGTGAGTGAACTATTACAGAATTGCAGGAATTGTATTTATATGATGTTGTCACATTCTTTTACAGTATAAACATTGACATTAACATTGATCTAAGTTCAAACTGATGCATGTTCTCCTAGCAATTTTTCAGTACAGCAATTTTTTTGTGAATGTATTTTTGCCTGAAATATTTGACAAATTCATTCTTCTGGAAAATTATCCCTAATTTAAGATCTATAATTTTTCCAGGAAATATTAATGTTTTCATTTTTATCAAACATCGTTATCATGACAGGTCGAGACAAAGCAGTGGATTTATACAAAAGTCGGGAGGAAAATTATAAAACGCTCAAGAATAGATACAAAATGTTGGAAATCCAAAATGAGACGTTGAGAATGAGAGAAGATCAAGCTCAAAAAAGAGAAAAAGATTTGTTGGCGAGGTTGGAGAAGCTGAAGACGAGTTTGGATTCCCAAAAGGTTGATAAATTGATGGAAGAAAAAATGAATCTCATGAAGGAGTTTTCAAAGAAAGATGATGATTGCAAAGCACTCAAGAAAGCCATTGATAAGTTTGAGGTAAATTTTTTATTGTTTATTGTCCATCAGGAAATATATGTGAATGTTTTAGCTTAATGTAGATATTATCTTTGAATTTATATATATTAATAATATTTATTTATTAGATTTTTAAGGAACCTGTGAGAGTAAAATTGTTAATCACAATAACTCCAACCTTCTTTATGCATTACCAATAAGACTTCAGTTGAATGCTGGATTATAAATACTAATATTTTAATTTTAATAGGGAGAAATATTTGTTAAAGATCTGGAGATCAGCAAAAAAGCTCTGCAAATAACAGAGCTAAAATATCAGCTGGAATCTCTGTACTCAGATAGCCAGAATTTGGCAGCCTCCGTCCCCGATAGGAACGTCGAGTCAACAAGTAGACCCTCTACCTCTTCTGGCCTCCCTAACACTGCCAATTTCACATTGGCCTTTGCAACCACGCAGCTCACTGCTAAGAGTGCTGAAATCAAGGACCTTAAGAACGAATTAAAGTGTTACAAATTAAAGTTGAGTAGCAAAACCGTGGAATGTAATAATTTAAAATGCGAGGTATGTTTTATAATATTTTTTATTTATTTATTTATTGTAAACCAATTGTTTTACTATCTGCAATGACATCTTACAGTTACATCAAGAGAGGAGAAAATCGCAACTAAACAAGGAGAATCTCTCCTCAACAGTCGCTGAAAACAAACAAAACCCAGACGATACGGCCGCACTCAACACCCAAAACATTCAACGATGGTAGAGATACAACACTGAGATCTCTTTACTATTCCTTTCATTGACTGTATTAAAACCTCAAAGGAACTTTTTAAATTTATAATTCTGATGAATGTATATTGCACTGTTTATTTTTTATCTCCTTTTAACTCCTTGACCGTCAACAAGTTCCTCACCAAATTAAAATTTCACACATATTTGCTGCTGCTCAAGAATAAATATGTTAGTTTGGATGCATACACAAATTAACTAATCTGCTGGCCCAATGAAAATAATCCTGGTTCTGCATTTTTAAACAACTGATCTTTGCTGTCCTAATGCACTTTTATGTGTGGTTTGCATTTGCTTCTCTGCAGCAAAAATTTGTGGTTTTAAATTTTAAATGAAATGACTGGGCACAACTACTTAAGCTTCCCCACCAATTGTATAAATTACTTATTAGTCTAGTTCAGAAAATAATTGAGTGTTTTGGTTGATCCATAATTAAATCAAACTTCAGTTGGAGTTGTTCTAAATGAACTAACTGATATTCTGATTGGTCTCTCTAATAAGCGACAATTACTGATAATTAAAGAATTATTGGAACTCAGTTTTTCTAATTGTGGGAATGAATCCACTCAGTGGATAGTTATTTGCATCAGGTGCTACTTATTTTATTGAAAAAGGCAAAATGTTGTATTAGAAAATTTATTTTTTCCTCAAAGTTGATGCAACCTCTGACATGTCTTTGGTATCAACGTTGTTAACAAAAGAGGAATTTTTGAATACTCTAATGTGGATCACACTGCAGTGTCTTGAACCAAATTCACTACCACAATCTCCATTTACCTTCCTCAACTCGTCTGTCATTGTCAATGTGCCAGTCTTCACAGAAACTTCCAACAACGGTTCTAGTTCAAGCTTTAGCTCCAGGGCGAGGTTTACAGTTCGGTCTACGGCAGCACCAAGTCCGTGCAAAAATATTTCGGAGTAGCCGGATTCTAACAATTTTAGAGAGCGCTTCTTTTGAGCCATAAAGTTGGTTTTCCGGCCCATGTATATATCATTTTTTCGCTTCATCCATTTGCCTGGAACACATTTTATTAGTTCGTACTCCTCCGCATCTACGGCAAGGACAGGATCCTGGACATCTGCAGGCGTTGCCATTGTGGTACCTAAATAAACGATGTTAAATATGATAAATAATGGAGCTATAATTTAGTACGTGTGAATGCGGTGAATATCGAACTAAAATACCATACGAGGTGAAGGGAGAGCGATAAGAGAGGATGTTTACAAATGAATGTTTATTTTTAGTAAAATGTGGTTTGAGTTTATGTTTTGTGTTTATTTTTAATAAAATGAAACTAAACACTCTAAATAAAACTACCTAGTAGAATTTTAACATGCAATAAAATGCAATTTTTGTAATGAGTATCATATGCTCAATTCTTTCACATTTACAGATTCTGATTTGCTGATCCTTTTTTGATTATAACTATACATCTATGTAACGCAGACAAAAGTTTAAAATTAACATTTAAAATAAGATAGACTAAATATAATTAATCAGGACATATTAATAATTTGAAATAAAAAGAAGAAATTTACTTTATTTTTTACATCGTAATTAATTACTATTAAATTAAATTTATTTTCTTTCAATTTGATTAATATATAGGATCTTTTATCGCGATAGAGCAATTTGAACCATCTAACTAATTATCAAAAGCTTACATTTCATCAAACTAATTCTAAATAGTTTCTGATCATATAATCATACAATGAATCATTCAAGCAATGACACACCAGAGGTCATATTTTCATATGTTCCTTATCACTTGATTACGTTTTGGGAGACAATACAGCGCCAGATTGAGTTTTACTTCTCGGACGAAAATCTTAGTTATGATTGGTTCATGCACCAAAATATGGATAACGAAGGATGGATTGCGATAGACGTGATAATGAAATTCAGACGAATAGAAGCTATGACGAAAGATGAGGAACATATCGTAACGGCTATGAATAACAGCCTTCAAGTAGAATTGTCTCCATGTTTGAAGAAACTGAGGAAAAGGATAAACGTGTCGACGGGCCCAAACTGCCAGAATCCCTATGATTCTGACAGCTACCAACCGCAACCTTTCTTGGTCTATCTAGTACCAGTAATCGTGCCTCATACGTCATTTTAGTTTATCTTTTTATCTGTCACTCATAAAATTCCAAAATTATTACTAACATATACTTCCAGAAGGTAATCGACAATCAACTAATTAATGGTAATTATCTGGCAGATATAGATTATTTTGAAAATGGGCATATAAGCTCATGATACTTTTTATAATATTTATTCAATAAACATTAATATACATATTTTATTTGGTGACCACAATATAAACACAATTAAATTATCTTTAATTATCTCAATTAATTACAACAAATGTGTTTGTGCCAAACTAAACCATCCAAAAAATAAAAATGCTGCAATGTTAAGAACTGATTACAAAAGTTATGACAGTCTGAAAATAATGGATAATCTTTAAAGTAGAAGACCCTTCAACCCCTCAAAAGGGAAAAAATATTAAAAAGTTAAAATTACATGCAAAGTTTCACTAAAAATTAGATAAAAAAAAATTGAATTATTTTCCATTTTCTCATCTCTTTTCAAAGCCAACATGAATTCCATTTTCGGCCTGATTAAACAGGACATACTTTTTTAGCTGGATGGGATTCTGAAAAGAGATTAAACTAAATTAGCCTAAATTAGAAAGAAAGAAATGGAACATCTGTATCAGATCTGTTATAATGTTGCTAGGATCAAAAAGGGAAGGTCTTGGAAGAAAGCATTTGATAAACAATCATTCAGAGTCAGTGTAGACATTAACATAAAATTACAATATAGTTAATTAATATATAATAATTAGTAGAGATAAAAAGTACTACGAATGGAATCACTATTACACAATAATATTTAAGGCTTATTTCACCTCAGTCTTATCAGTGGATATTACTCTGAACTTCCTCAAGATCTCAACCACAGCAGTTTTGACAGTCATCTGAGCCATCCTCATTCCTATGCAATTCCTTGAACCAGCTCCAAATGGCATGAACATGCATTGGCTTCTCTTTGAAATGGCTTCCTTTGAAAACCTAACCAGGCATTGAATATTTCAAATAAGCCCAGGCCAAAAAGTGTGAACATATAATTGTTAACCATTTAATTTTGCATTATTATTGTTATTATTATTGATACTAATGTTATTATTCTGCTATGTTGTTACCATAATCCAGGCTAAAGGGAGCCAAGTAAATAACCTTTCTGGATTGAATTTGTCTGGGTCAGGCCATACACTGGGGTCATGATGAAGGGCCCAGATCGGTGCTACAACACAGGTTCCCTTCTGAATGGTCATATCTCCAATTTTGACATCTGAAGTGGCTCTCCTATCAAAGCTGAGGTGGATCAAATTAATGACTTAAAAATACATTCACTCAATCGTTTTGCCTATAATCATTTGTTTTGAATTTAATCAGCCACTTAGTAAAAAGTCAAAACAAAAAGACAAAAGTGGATTTTTAAAGGCATATTGTGAAAGAATGAAATTAAGTTTTCCACAGAACGTACCGGAATGTGGGTGGATACATTCTCAATGACTCGGATAAACACATTTCCAGGTATTCCAGTCTATGCATGTTGTCATAGGTAAGAGCCTATTTAGTATCATGGGCAATAAATACTTAATGACTTGAGTTCCGAAATAAATCGGTTTTATTTTAATTTAATCTTTAATAAATGCACTATTGACTTTCAAACCTCGTCTCCGATTTCACTCCTGATTTCATTGACCAACTTCTCTTGTTCATCCTGATGAAGAGCCAAACAGTGCAGAAAGAACGATATACTCTTCAAGGTCGTATCGTATCCGGCCAAAAGAAACAAGAGCGTCTGAGCCAATATCTCATCTTCTGTTAGACCTGTAATAAGAAATAGAAATGATCTCTCCAAGATAATTTTGATTAATACATTATATCATAATAATAAACACAAAAAATAAATAAAATAATAAAAAGGAAATATTTTCAGAAAACAAACCCTTTTTTTCTCCATTGTCTTTTTTGTCCAAATTTTCCAAATGGGCCTTTACCATGGCATCGACAAAATCATTTCTATTCTTGTCCTGATACAAACAAGCTTATTTTGAACTTTTGTTATAATATATATAATTTCCTATTTCAATAAAAACCAATTTAATAGTCTTAAAAGTTACTAAAGATCTCAAGAGAATGGAAAAAGTTTAACCCCTGCGCCCGCCTGTCTTTCCTGGATGATTTGGCGGGTAAAAGATTCAAAGAAACTCAGATATCCTTTTGGAAACATTGACACTCCAAATGTTTCAATGATTGGTGACAGGAATGGAAAGGTATCTTTACAAAGAAAAAAATAATTTCTAAACTTTCCCCAAAGAATTTTTTGGATTTCCTTTAGCTATAGAAATGGTGCATTGAGATGCTCAAAAGGTTGGCTAAATATGATAAAACATGAAGGTAAAAAGACACAATGTTTACCAAGGAATACTAACACACGAGAAGCATGAGGTAGGAGTCAAAGTTGATGTTTTGGAGTTTCTTTATCATGATAAAAAATGCATCGTTCGGATTGCTCTGAGAATCAATCTGAAGACCGAACGCTGTGCTGCAAATCACGTCGAGTGTAAAAGCTCCACAGTTTCTGAAATGGAATTACAAATGTTTCAGAATCAATTAACAATAAACAACATTGTTGTAAATTTAGGAATTATGTTTTATTTCAAATATATTCAGGACTTTCATTTTTTTATCAAGAACTATTTAAAATCCTTACATCTGAACATCTACAGATCCTTGTTTTTCTTGAGTGGCCCACAAATTTTCCACCAGTACTTTTGCACATTTTCTTATCAGAGGCAAATTCTAATAAAAATATTACATCAGAAGGACACTGATATTAAATCAGAAATATAAAATAAATAAGGAAACCTACATTTTTCAGTCTTCCAGATGAGAAGAAAGGTGTGAGCATAGATCTGGTTCTCTTCCACTCATGACCCTCAATATCCAATAAAGAATGCTTCATCCATTTTCTTAGGTACAATTTCTAATGAGGAAATTCCAAGTTATTTTGGATCAGTGATACATACATGGACTTACCCTCCTTCCAGTGAAACTTTGGCTGTAATTGAATATAACTTCTTTAAGTAGTTCAGGGTTTTTGGTGACAATGACTGGAGTATCGAACTCAACCAGGCTGAAAATAATGTCTTTTAGTAAATCTTATGAGTTAGTCAGAGCCAATTTAGATCATTTAATAAAAATCCACAGCATAAATCTCTTATGATAATCTCAGCCAAGTCAAATACTACTTACCCAAATGTTTCACCATGTCTTTCAAACAATTCCAGATCAAAGGCTCCAATATGCTACATTGCAATTAAATACATAAGCAAACTACTTTATATTTAAAAAAAATATTGATCAACAACATCTTACGTCATAGTTGGCTTGATTAAGAATGTGTCCTATAAAATATTTTCCATCTTTCTCGATTGGTATGCCAAGCTTCTTTAAGACGTTGTAAGGCCATTTAGCATATCTTCAAAACCAAAGAGCTTTTTAAAACTTCCTAAAGCATTCTTAATTATATAAGCAGTCTTATGAGATTCCTGCCTTATTATTACCTATATACACAAGCGGCAACGATAACAGCAGCAGCAGGAACAACGATGAATCCATTCATGGCGATAATTTATAAAATAAAGTCGAGTGTTAAAAGCTATCTTGATTATTTCAACAGCATTCATTCGCCAGAGATAAACACCTAAGACACGGCGCACATGTCCCAATTGTGATGAAATAGTATTCGAAATAAGATACCAGGCAATTACCGAATTATTTACTTGCAAACTCAAGAGTTTAATAAGAATATTTATTTATTTTTTCACTTGCCTTCTATTTTTAATTATACGACAATCAATTTCTTTATGCCCATGGTTTAGCATAAAGTAAAACTGAATAATATGCATTTGTAGAAGGATTATAAAATGCCATCTTCAAACCTCTGGAGAACCTTCCTATTATAACGAAGTCTCCTGGAAAGGAAAATGGATGCGACAACCGAACGAATTTAGAGAATGTCCAGTTTCTTGACCAATCCCTAAAAGAACATGGATTGTGACACCATTATGATGAGCCACCAAGCGTTACTTTCGGGGGTCTAAAACATACTCAAGTTTTCAACATATTGCAACTCCCTGCAGTCCTATGCTTCTATTTCGACTAAATTTCTGCCATTGCCAATGTAAAAATCCGTCTCAACAGTAAAACAAAGTTCTTTTGATTGCATTTTTTGCCATCGAACCAATTTCATTTGGAATTGAAGATAACCGCTATGAAGCAAATGATGGCAACCATGAATTAGATCGTTTTTTCCATACACCGAAGAACATGCTGACTTTCCCCAATCATAAAGATTTTTTTAAGATTTCAAAAATTCTGTTCAGTTATGACAAATCACCAATGAGAACACTAAGCTTGAAGTTCGAATTCTAAAAAAAACCCCATATCTCTACTTCATATTTAGTAAATATTTAAAACATGATAATTGAGTTTATTCGTGATAAGTCTGTGTAAGTAACAATAAATTGTTACATCAATAAACCATGATACAAACTAGCTATAAATAATTAATAATAATCATAATCATAACTAAAAACAATTTATCCAACTGGAGAGAATGATTGCATATCAATATAAGCTTCTATAAAGGCAATTTTAATTTAAGAATTACAAATATAGCAATAGCAGCTACTGAAAGAGATTAAAAAGTGAAATAAACATCCCATCATATAAGAGGGGATCATAGGGTCTTCGAAGAACATTTATGAGTAGATGGCCAACTGAACGAACTGAAAAACAACATTTAAAAAGTTAAATATGGTTAATAATTAAAGTTTAAATTTTACAAGTAATGAAGTCACGAATAAAACAATTAAATCCTCAAAAAGGCAAATAATTACATAAATGATTGTAACACAAATACAAGAATGAAGTCTGCGCACAATTAAAAATCATTTTTGAAATTTCCTACTACAAAAACAAAATAAAAACAAAACCCACCTCGTCTCTCTCGAATTCCGTCATTCCCGAGTTCTGTGGATCTTTGCCTTGATATGTGGCTAAGCATAATTATTATAATATTATTAAAGAACTTGTCAATTGATCAAACTAACAGGTCAATAAGTAGTACTTGGCCTAATTTTGACTTAAAATTTGTCAAACATTGCAATAACAATGGCAATCAAATAGAAAAATTGATGACAGAGAAGTACCACTACTGCAATAATTTTCATGTTCATTTGCTACTCACTCATCATAGTCTTCAGTCTGATGTAGCAGAGTACAAAGTCATCAAATCTTATGTTCCCCTCCTTGTCAGTGTACCTCATGATCAGAGCCTGGTGAACTCTTGGGGTCACAGTGATTCCTGGAAGATATCAACAACAATAGTAAACATATGCAGTTCATTGACAGAATGTCTGTATGAATTTCACTGCTCAAAGTAGATTTAACATGTATTTTTCTACAAAAATAAACAAATCTGGTACAAAATTAATGGTTTTTTTCACCCATAGTTTCTAGAGCTTTTGCAAATTCCTCCTTACAGAATGCACCCGACTTGTTTGTATCGAGCATGACAAAGGCTCTCTGGCAGAAAAGAATTACATTGTCTTCATACTAACTTTGTTTATGATTGTTAATGAAAAGTCTTTCCAAAGAATTATATAAAATGGAAAAGTAAAGTACAAATAAAAACTATACTAATGCAAGATTACCTTGCACCAGGCCAGATCTGTCCACAATCTTCTAAAATCCTCAAATCCAAGTTTACCAGAAATATCATACTGCAAATAAATCAATCATTTAATCAATTGCAATTGAAAAATCTGTAAACATTGCTTATTAAGCTTAGAGCATCTCTTCCAAAAAAGCACTTAGGACTAGGGCTCTTAGAAGACAATTATAAAATATTATATAAGTGGAAAATATGAGCTCACATCTCTCATGGCCACGAGGCTTCTCGTCATGTCGGAACTGAATCCGTTAAATTTGAATTCTGCAATTAAAACAATTAACATTCTATGAAAATCATTCGATCGATTTAACAACTTAAGGCAATAAGCTTTTCAAAAAACAGTGTCATTTGGAATGTTGATTGCATTTTCGGAAACCATGGCAACGAGTCACTGCCTAGAGACATCAGGGGACACGAACCGCTAAGGAAGACTTTATTGAGGATTCCTTCCAATTCAAAAGCATCGATGGCTCCATCTGCACCTGCCAGGGTCAAAAAGTGACCCCTTCCATCATCTGGAATGACATCCTGAACAACAAGAAAAACAGACTGAATTTAATTTAATATAATATACAAAATGATATCATATAAAAATTATAAAAAAAAATGATGTGAAATCAAACAGTGATTTGCTAACAAAAATGTCAGTTACTCAGTATTGGAACAAAATACTAAACTGTTAAACATATCAAAAAAATTAGAAAAATGGAAATTTCTGGTTTCTTTTTCTCAAAAATTGGGCATTTTTCTAAATAATGACAGTAATTGTAACACCAAAGAGTTACTTAATTCTGCATAGCAATTAAAATGTCAGAAGATCTCACCTTGTCACACATGGCTCTGAAATATTCAATGGCATCAGTTGAACCTGTTTGATCAATCATTTATTAATCATTTCATCAGTCGCTTAAGATCAAATACAGCAAATCGGAATAAATAAAAATATTTTTAAAAAATAAATACATTTTAAATCAACCTTTATTTTCAAGCCCATTAAATCTCGTGCAAAATAAAATAATTCTTTGATAGAAATAAAACTGTAAATCATTCAAACAACTTAATTCTATAAAATAAAAAAAAATAAGACAAGTTAATAAAAAGTAAATACAAAACAAATTACTAAAAAATAATAAATTAGTTCTGGTCAGGATTACATGCCTTTTCATGAGATTACTTGTTTAGCTTTATATTTGTCAATCCATTGCGATAAATAAACGATTATCCTGTTTTTCTGAAAACTCTAATTCCAGTTAAGGCATATTCAGGTACAGTTCACTCTTGGCTAACTTTAAAGACATGCATTTATATGAATTTCTCACAAAGTCGCACATACAAACGAAAGACTAAACATGTTCTCATCAAAACAAAAAGAAATGCTATTCATACAAATTAGTGAGAAAATGGCAAACATAAAGTAAAACATTATGGGATCATAAAACAATTTAAAATGGGGAATCTTGAAAACATTTACAATACAGCATAATAACGTCTTATTATAAAAAAAACTTTTTTAAAAATATTCTAAAAAATTTATTTTATTTGAACCTTTGTCCTCCTTTTGAGCTGAAGTTTAAGAAGAGCCATGGATCAATATGAATATCACAAAAGATTAATCATAGCACATGGGGGAGTTTTGGAGTTTATTTCAGACATTATTGGCCAAAAGCAAAACAACTTTACTACTGGTTACCATGAGAATTTGACAAATATTGCCATATTAAACTTATAACTTCTATGCTGTGATAATGATTATTTTTAATAAAATAGTATTACCTGTTAAATAATTTAATAAATTTAATAAAGCCAATCGACTCACCTGATGCCACAGAGGACACAGACTGAGGTGCATAGGCCTGCTCTCCTCCTGTAAAAAATAATATAAATAATTAATTAATCAAAACTTTGTAATTAACAATCTATACTAAGAAATATAAGAAATACTTAAATGAAAAAATTACTATGAACAGGCAAAGACATTGATACCTCACACCAACAAGAGATTACATCATCGTCATCATCATCATCATCAATCAAATTACGTGATCAAAGTCATTTATGAATTACTGTTGATTTATTGAAGCCATAAATCAATTAATTACTTCAAGAGAGACATTATTAATATACAAATGAATGAATAAATATGTTAAAGTGATAATAAATAAATAAACAATGTTTGTATTTATTCTGACTCGACTGATTATCGAGAAATGATTTCCAATTCTTTTTTTTTGTTTTTCTTTCATTTTGTGCAACGTAACAATTACGCGTTATTTTGACTGAAGGTGAACTTAAAAAATAATGGTGATAATTAATATGATGCACTAAAATAATAATGAAGTCCATGCAGTGAATGGCCAAGCTGTGTAGATCATCATCATCACTAGTTGTCATTATACACAGTGGCTGAATCAGCCCACTGATGCCTGGCTCAGTTCAGACCAGCTAACAGCTGATCTAAACAGACTTTACTGGGTCAACAAAACATCCTACACTCAATAACTTTGCATGTCATTTAAACAGCAAGAAAATAGTGGGCCCAAAATACAGATCTAAAAAATTCTCTTCTCATAGAGATTTCCACATATCAATGTTGAAGGAAAAGCAGAAGAAAAAGTTATTGTTACATTCATGTAGGTAATAAGCATAAATTTGAATATAGAATTTTAATTTCTTGTTTAAGCTGTAACTTTAAAATCAAAAGAATGGTTAGTATAGGTCAATGGTGACCAGGAAATTCTCATACCAAAAACAAAAAAATATGAAGTTCAGCAAAAGATTTTAGACAGAGAGAAACATCACTAACTCTCACAATAGCAAACAGCAATGATATGATCAAGTATGTTAATGCTGGCAGCTTGCTCTGATTCAAGCAAAATCAAGCAAATTCCTTCCTGCAGCATTTGGAAGAACCTCTGCACAATTCCTTATCATATGGAATGTTTTAGGTATTAGATACAAGACATTTATTCATATACAGATGCCATTTGGCACAAAAATCTGTAATCATATTAACATATTGGTTAGATGGTTGAATTTAAGCTAGAAGGGCATCTGATTAAAATGTTGTAATTTGCTTGCTGCCATATCGAATACCGTCCTTACTAAATAAAAAAACAAGTCTCATTTATGGTTTTAATATCTTTATTAGTGCCAAACAACTGTAATTGATTTTAAACAAATCATATCACTATGTAACTATCACAAGTCCAAAGCAGTGAAGGTCTAAATGAAGTTAAGTGCAATAAAATAACAATTATAATAACCAAGTGAATACAACCATTTCAACCACCATTCAATGTTTGCAAAATTTCCAATTAATTGTTCAACAAGTACTAATCTAGCAAGTTGAATATTGTGTTTTGCTATTAAAATTATCATAACAAATTTAAGTTAGACGACCTCAATAAATCACAGTAAACCAAATTTCACTGGGTGTGCAAAACAAAAATTTGACCAATAGATGCAAAGAAATTAATTTCTAAAAAAAAAAACAAAATAAAATAAAACAAAAAGTAAATCAGCCAAAAATCTGAGTCTGAGAACATGCAATAAAATTGACATCGACAGGCAGTAACAGTTCTGATTTAGCAGGCATAGAAATCAAGTTTTGAAATCAAGTTTCTGCAGAGCTGTTTCAAATACCTGGAAAGGGGGAATATCCAGGATGAGGAGCTGAAGGAAAGACATTCGGGTGCGAGGGAAGGTAGGAGCTACCACCGGGAGGGTAAACATTTCCACCATGAGGATGGTACATGCTGCCACCTGGCGGATAAGGTCCACCCATAGCTGGTGGATAAACACTCGAACCACCTCCATGGTGGTACGGAGGATGATTTGGGTAAGGGCCTGGCAGAAAGCCAGGTTGAGACGGATGGGGTGGAAAACTTCCGGGACCAGACGGCGGATACACGGGTCCTTTCCAATTTAATAAAATAATGAAAAAGTGCAACTAAGAAATAAATGAAACTCCAGCGTTTTAGAATGGAGAGGTTTAAAAAGCAAACGTGAAATTATTCAACTCAAAACTGTTAATGAAGTACTTCAAGCCATACATTCTAAAGGCCTTTTAGAGTAAAAACCGTTACGAACTGATCATACCTGACGGGGGATATCCACCTCCTGAATATCCTCCTCCTCCTCCTCCAGATGCCCATGCCCCTGTAGGAGCAGCCCAGGCACCAGTGGGAGGGGCCCAACCCGCAGAACCACCCCAAGCATTTGAGGGTGGAGCCCAACCACCGGACTGTCCTGCAGGAGGACCCCAACCCGGTCCGCCCCCTCCCCCGCCACCAGACGGAGGTGGAACTGCCTTACCGATTGGATAGTTGAATGACATCTCAGCTGAACAAAAATCCGTAATTAGTTTCGATCGAAATTAGGTCGAATCTAAATAAAAACTTCGACAAAATTAATCCAGAATTATATTAACAAATCATTACGGAACTGCCAACATTCATCAGTAATACCTTCTAATGTTAACGAACAGACTATACCAGCAAATACTAGAACTTCTAGACACAAAATGTAAAGGTGCAACTAAGTGTCACTTTTCCATTAAAAAGTGTCGTTAAGTGACTAATTTAAAAATGCAAATAATTATGATTTTTCAAGAAAAAAGTTATAATAATGAAACATTTAGAGGTTTGTTTCGTTAAATAGTATTTTTTATCCGTATTATGTATTTCAGCTATTGAGTTACATTAATAATTGAAAATAAGATGTTGTAACGTTAATAAGGTTTGATGATAATGTGTTTTTTATTTTGTAAATATTTATGTGACTGCAATTACGTTACTTAAAAATTCTAAATCAACGTTCAATCTTCCGCACCATCATAATTCAAGATTAATCGTAATTTCAGAATCAAAATAATAATTATTATTGTTGTTATTTAAATTATAGAAAAAAAATAAACTTTAAAAAAAAACCAGCTTAGTTCAATTAGTTCACTTTTGGTTTCCAGATTTTTTCAGAGCTAAAATTATGCTTTTATGATAAGTTTCATTAAAAATCCATTTATTGCCACATCACATGTTTTAAGCAATAGACACATCATTACATTGAAAGTTAAGAAAGCATTCTTATGATTATATGTCAATTTTTGCGACCCACGTTATTCCGAACTTCAGCCTGAAGATTGGGAACCCCCAACTTAAAGAAATGAGCAGAGCTCATTCACTGTTAAGTTTTGGCCATTATTTCACCGAATTTGTCCGATCTCGTTCAAAATCCATCTTTGTTTGCGATAGCAAAGTTAGTAAACATCTACCAAAACACAAACAAAAGGTGAAATCATGCCAAAAAGGTGGTTGATGTGACGAAGAGGTCGT
This sequence comes from Hirudinaria manillensis, assembly GCA_034509925.1. NCBI lineage: Eukaryota > Metazoa > Annelida > Clitellata > Hirudinida > Hirudinidae > Hirudinaria > Hirudinaria manillensis. The sequence goes on from CM067535.1 coordinate 1,819,087, forward strand.
CGGATAATTTCAGGAATTTTGGAGTTGTTTGAAACATGCCGATTTGAATTCACTAACAAATATTATTAAGATATGGCCAAATGATTTCTCAAATTTGGTTACAGTGTCGATAAAATGATTTCGACGATGTTTATTTCGTTTATAGATATTACCTCACATCTATAATTAGACAAGCTTTAACATGTTGCGTTGAATAAATTACTATTTATATGTAAACTACTTTATACAAGCACACAAATTTGTTATGATCTGTATAGGTTTAAGATTTTGCGATATATTTTGTGCGGTTCGAAATTGCTGAATAAATCAATATTTAATATCTGTTGTTACATTTTCTTTAAAAGATAGTCTTAATTAAACCAAAAGGTTGTGGTTTTAGTAGTTTGCTTTTTAAACTTGTAATTTTTAATTGATTATTTATTATAGAACACTGATGTCTATAAATATGCATTGGGACATTTCGTATTTGGATCACAACCGACTCAAAAAAAAACAGCCATACTTTTAAAATATCTAAATCAACTTTAAATCCGATTTGATTTCAATCTGGGTATATGCATGAGGAGTCTCTGCGGCATTTTTTTGGCTTTTTCGACATGTTAGGCTACTGCTCGGCAAAAAAAATGAGTCGATAATCGTATACATCGATTATATGTTTCCAGTTATCAGCTTCTTCTTAATTATCACTAGGTTTTTTTATATATTTTTTATTGACTTTAAAGGATAGGTGAATGCGCTTATAAAGTTTAACTGTCATTTTCGATTTTATTATTACATCATCCAGGTCGAACTACCTATCAACGAAAAGGATTCAACATCTGCCAATAAACTTGGAAACGGTTCTCTTCAAAAACAAAAATTAGGCCATTTTTTTAAAAAACATTTTGGATAAAGCCTATAGATCATTGTTATTAGTCAAATATCGACAACTTCCTTCTTAGAGTTAAAAAAATGTAAGTAAAACGTTTTACTTTAAGAAGCTCTTTAACATTATAAACTTAATACGTTAAAAGAAAATATACTAAGTTAGAAAACTGAAAATTTCGATTTTGAGATCCCGTGATGTTGCCGATTTTTTTCCTTGTTGCTGATTAATATTCATGAAAAGTAAACCAATCCAAATTCGAGAAATTTTACATGTGACCGGAAAATGTATCATCGAAATATCGCCATCTTAGAGCGTAATAATCATAAAACAAACGATCAGGAATGAGAGCGGGGCAGGTATTCCGTTGACGTTTAGGCTGATCCTGTAGATTAATTCTGTTAATCGATTATCGCCGGGGTTATTTTTTTTCTGTTGAGCGATACTGTTTTTAGTTTGGGTCTATTTGTTTCGTATAAACAAACTATTGCCACTTATGCACAGCTTGTCCCGTGTATGTGATCTTGTTCTTTGGATATCTTTCTTTTTATTGGTTGAAATTGGTAGCATTCGTCGGTAAAATATATGTTTTGACATATTTTTATTCACAAAGTGTCTTTTGCAGCGATAAGAAAAATTTCACGTAGTTTAAATTATCACCGCTTGAAGCCGTGTTTTCCTCAACTAGTACATCTTTTATTTATTTATATCTGCAAATTAGCGTCAGAAACTCTTATCGTCGAGAATTTTTAAAGTAAATCATTGATTTTTAGACTTTCGGAGTATGTAACTGCAAATAATTGGATATCTGTGGATTCATGTACTCTTTCATTAACTTGTCATGGATGAACGAGGAGAACCATATCCTAAGAGATCAAGAATAGATTCAACTGACGGTTGGAATTGATTTTCTTTCTGACGTTTATTAATAATTTCTGTATTAATTAAATTGCAAACTTGAAGCAGATTGTCATAATGTCCCCTGCATTCAAGTTCTTGCTTAATTTCTAATTTTATAATGGAAATTAGATCACAATACGTGTAAATCTATGTAATCTTTGAGTAAATCAATTGATCAGGTAAAATATAAAACATAGTTGGTTTTGCATTTGTGATGTAATTCTAAGAATACTTGATGTATTAACGGATCAGAATTAAAACCACTTCCCGTTCAGCTAGAAATGTTATCGGGTCAGTGCATCACATAAATTTGTTATTTTCTCAAGAAGTTTTAGGTGCATTATAGAAGCTGACTCATTTAACACCATTACTAGAACGTCTTAGTGATCTTTGACGATTTTGTTCTTGCAGAAGCACTGAGCTTGAATTCCAACCTTCCTGATGAACTGTCACTAATCAACTGCACTCCTTCTTCGGTCAACAACTTGTTACCAGTATCGACGACCTCCGCTTACGTTAACAACGGGAACGACATCTTTGCTCCCATTTCAAATCCTTCCGTCGCCGAGAATCAAAATTCATGGATCGGCTCTCGGAAGGCCGCGGCAGAGAGAGTCCTGCCGACGGACCGCAACCCTAACGCCAACTTTCCGATGCCGAAGTCGGTCAACGTGACGGATCCGAGACTTCAGACCGACTCTCCTACGTTTCCCTTCAACGGCCCTATTCATCATCAGATGAACGCATTTTCCCCTAGTCCTACTCTAGTTGACGGCCTCGGAGGCTCGAAAGTCCAAACCATGGTCGGACTGAAGCGACCATTCAACTCTTCCGTCGTTCAGCAGTCGCAGCCCACCACTCACATGCTTCCGCTCGTGCCTCTGGCCGGGATGAATCCGGCGAGGGCGATGTCGCTCAACACTGCCAAGGATTCCGGGGGGATGTTCTCCTATTCGGTAAATTTGATTTTCGATCCTTAAATATTCATCCAATTCTAAAATTTTTGTTTTTTTAATTAAAATTTTAGTTATTTTAACATTAGTTAATGCATTATGTTTCTATGTTTTCTGATGGATTTTTATTTGTTTTTGTAAGTACAAGAACTTATTTCTTATTGTATTTAAGCATTAAAAATGGTTTTTCTCGAATTATTCTTATTGGTCGCCGGAAACGGACGGGATTAAAGTAATGGCGTGCATGCCTGCGTGTTTAAGCGCTCCTTAAGTTTTCAATTGAAAGTTTAGAATGTCACTTTTGTCAAATTGTTGGCTTGCATGGCAATGAATTGACTGAATGTAAAATGAATGCTTTGTGTGATATATTTTAATGGTCCTGATTTTTTTGATTCAAGTTTCATAATCTATTATTAAATAACAACTTAATCAAACATTATTTAATGCATTTGTCTCTTTTAAGAACGTCTGCCCACATCACGGCTCAATGGCAATCTTTTAGATTACTAAATTAAAAAAAACATCTGTAATTCCAGCCACTGCAGGTGGCAGCACCGAGACCATCTCCACCGAACCTGAACCTGTCCGGAGACAACATCATCATGAAGAAGAAGCTGATCCAAAGGCAGCTCGTGCTCCTGCTCCACGCCTTCAAGTGCCAGAGGAGGGAGCAACTGGGGACTCCGGTCGGCACGGGCTCGACTCCCGTCAAAGCGTGCAACCTGCAACAATGTCCGCTCATGAAAAACGTCTTGCAGCACATGTCCAATTGTAATGAAGGGAAGAACTGTAAAAGTAATTATGGTTACTTGTCTTTTGCTGTTCTCGTCTTTTTGTAATCGGTTCTTGTATTGTATTGTCTATGCTTTTTGCACTGCTAAGTCATCAATAAGTTACGATGTTTGGAATGCATCGGTGGGTTGTAGTTGTCTTTGTATGCAGTATGTCACTTATGCACATAAAGTTATCGGAATGTTGTCGTCCGTGGAGGACGGATCATATTTGATCATCAACAATTCCAGTAACTAACTTAATAATTAGCTTCAAATTTATTTGAAATAATAACCAATAGAAATTGAAATAGAAAATATGCAACAACAACAACAACAATAACAATAACAATAATAATAATAATAATAATAATAATAATAATAATAATAATAATAATAGTATTCATTCCTTTGACATGCTTGACATTTGTTAATTATAATACCATGTTAATTTTGGCGGATCTTCATTGGCTTCGTATACTTTGCTCGGTTTAAAACTTAATTTCACTTTTTGCAAAACAAGAGTTTAACGAGATAACTTATAAGTAATAACCCGAGAAGATCCCAAGAAGGGACCCTCGCCTTTCTTCAGAGCCTGGCAATGGTCTTGTAGAATGACATCACCATGTTTGTTTCTCAATAGTTCTTCTAAACCCTCGCACAGCGATGCATTGCTCCACGTCGAGACAAATCATCGCCCACTGGAAGAACTGCTCCAAGACGGACTGCATGATCTGCACGCCTCTCAAACACTGCGGAGGCGACAACAACAACAACGGCGGCGGCTGTGGCAACGTCGGCGTCAACTTCGTGACGAACAACCACGCTGGCTTCCTCGACGGTCCTTCCAACAACATCCTTCCGTCGCCGAACCTAGGTGAAGGTCGAGCGACGTTTTTATTTTATTTTATTCGAATCGATTTAACATTTAACGGTTTAATTTATTGGTTTAATGTCTTGAATATTAATAAATATATTGTTTTGAATAGATTATAATTACATCTGATTATCGATTTTATTGATCTTTTGTGTACAATGAACAGCAACTCATAGGTTTTCATGGGTTACATCTCAATTTATATGTTCGACAGGTCTGGCTATGTCTGTAAATTCCAACCAGTCGAGCATCATTACCATCAACAACAGTAACATGTCTTCCATCGGGAAGGCAGTCATGAAACCGTGGCATGCCAGCGTGACGGAGGATTTGAGGAACCATCTCGTCAAGAGATTGTAATTTTATATTTCGATTATACTTTTACCATGATTTGATGTTTATTATGTTTAATACTAATTAACTTATTTTTACGCTTAGTTTTGTTTGTTTGATCAATCTCTTATAATATCTCTAATATATGTTCCATCTTTCCTAACTGAAAAATAATTGCTAAACTCAGTCATCTTATAATGTTTCTGTCAAAGTGAAAGATTCCTTACATGCTTGACTTACATCATTGCTACTTCCTAACTAATATTCACTCACTGGTTATCATACTGACTAGCCATAAATGAGGCGATTGTAATTACAAACCTCATAATATTTTTATTTATTTATTTATGAGAATGAGGGTGTCAATGTCAAGCAGCAGAGGCATGAAGCTTTCCAATGCTTGGATTTGTTGATTTTCAATTAATCTCAAACTCGATCTTAATTTTAGGGTTCAGGCCATCATGCCCCCTAGTGACAACAACGACTTGTTGAAACATCCTCAGATCAAGAGCCTCGTCAATTATGCCAAAAAGGTCGAGGGGGACAATTTTGACAAGGCAGACAGCAGGGTAATGATTATAGTAACTATGATGCTGATGATGATGATGAGGGTGATGGTGATGATGATGGTTTTAGCCTTGCAATGATATTATCATTATTTTATCATCACCGTCAAAAATAAAGCTGAAAATTTAATTCAGACCAAACCGTATTTATTGCTCTTAGTTGATCGATGTGAAAAGCTTCTTTGATTCTTGACCACCTTTGTTGCCCACTGTCCTTTATCTGTTTCCACTGTTTTCATTTCTCTACCTCACAGGACGAATACTACAGCTTGCTTGCTGATAGAATTTACAAGATCCAGAAGGATCTCGAAATGCATAGATTCAAGAAAGGCATGGAACAGAAACAGGTCCAGTCGGACTCCCAAGGAAGGCTCGTCCACGGCCGCAAGGCACCGGGGACCGACTCGCCTTTCCTGCCGGTCGGCAACAACTGCAACTTTAGCGACTCCCTCGCTGCGAACGTTCAAGACAGGACGGACCCTCGTCTGATGCTTCCTAACGACGCGTCTGCTTCCTTGCCAGGTACGCTAGTCTAAGGTTTAAGATTTACTTTCGATTCTCGATCGGTCTGTCGATACGTTACGGTCCGCTGCAGCCAATAGTTTAGCTCTGTTGCACTGCAAATGCACTTCGAAAGGCGAGACTCGTGATACAACGATGCACAAAGATTTGTATAACAATGTCTCGATTTGCAATGGGTTTTGTTGCTGGTGGTGGTGGTGGTGGTGCTGTAATTAAGGCACCTGATTAATATTCATTAATACATAATTAATTATCATAATTAATATCATTACTATTATTCAATGTGAATAATTGGCCGTCTGCAAATAACCCTGAGTCATAGTGCTAAACAGGATCTTCAATTTGGGGTTGCCTTTAAGTTTTAATACTAAATGTAATTAATGTCTGTCCGTCACTCGCAGAAGCTGCCGTGGGTCTGCGTTTTGATCTGCCCGTGGACTTTATCAATTGGTCATTAAAAATAATTTATGAATTTATGACAATAAGAATCAACAAGAATAAAGAGAATTATTATTATTATTATTATTGTCATTGAAATTAGAAAGATCGCAGGCACCTCATTTTTAACGGTGTTTGTTAGCCTTAACCTTAATTGTTTAATTACTTATTATTAGTATTATTCTTTTGTTATTATTCTTTTGTTATTATTATTGTGGTTTCAAGTCATGGTTTTCACAAGAGATCTAGACCAAACATTCTGTCCCTTGTGAGTTTTTAGATCTCGTACTGTTTATGGACGCGTCTTATCATGTTAAAGTTGCAGTCGTTAGACTTTTATGACCGCATTTTAAACTGTATTTCTATTTTATCAGATTTTCTTTTAAACATTTCCACATTATTTCTTCTTCCTTCAGTTATCCATTTGTTATTTCACCTTTTAAATACCTTGTGTAGTTTTTATTATTATTATTATATATAATTTTTTGAGCAAACCCTTTTCGGAGCATAATTCCAACAGCGTTTTAACTCTGCACTGCTGTTAAGAAGCAATGACTTTTATCCCATCGCTCTGCCTTCAATGCCTGAAGTGCAGACGCAAAAAAGGAATGACTAGAAAGGAGAGAGGAAGATGAAGTGATAGAGCAGATTTTTTAAGGAACGTAATTGGTCTTCGCCGATTATCGACCGACTTTGTAATCATCTTCACACCGAGATGAATCATTGGCATCCGATGCCACGAGTGGGCGCATCGCGTCACGTAGGACGTTCCCGACCGCCGCCACGGGCGGCAGTTTCTGGCGTAAAAATGAAAGACGAGAACCTGGCGAAATTAAACGAGCGACGCGTTGCATCCATTCGCGTCAGAATATAATCGATTAAGTGCCCGTCATTTGAAAGATAAATTGCAGAAAATAGTTTTTAGTGCTGATAATCCTGTATTCTTAATTGAAAGCTAAGTGATTGATTGCGGTTACTTTTTTCTTTCGACAAACAAATTGCCTACCGGTTAGTAAATTTATTTTCTTTCCGTCAGATCTGCCCGGCATGTCCGCTTGTAAAAATCCGTACGTCATGAAAACGGAGTCGCTCACTCCGCCTCCTCCGCTGCCCCATCAAAACATATCAATGTCGTCCGCGTCGCTACTTCCCGATCCGAACTCTCTCCACGCCTTTGATCCAAAACAGGCAGAAGTGAGTTTTTGAATTTTGAATTTTTTTTTTACTTAAGTTAAGGGAAATGCAAAAGATGTTTGAAATGATGCTAGTAATGAATGTTGAGTACAAGTGGAATTTGTGTTCTTGATTTATTTTTTGATGGAATTATTTTTGAAAATTATTTTAATTTTTAATTTTAAAAAACAGTTTGAAATTTGTTAACTTAATTTAGACAATGAAGCTCTCTCACTCTTCATATCCCTTTCCTCCTGCAAATGACTTCAAAAGTGTGCAGGTGAGAATATTTTGATCGATTTATGACGCATGCAAACAAGCTTTTCATGATTTCAGCTCGACTGCATCTAGTGTGTCTAATTTTTGTGTTTTAATTTCAAAACAATTGGCTAACTAAGATTAATTAATAAATCTAATCAATCATTTGATAACTCTATGCTATCAAGTTTATGAGTTTATTGAACAAACAATTATGTACACAAAGGAAACAAATGAAACTTAAAATACAAAATAAACTCATAGGGTCAGTCTTAAGGAAGTGCAAGCTTCCTCTAAACAGACTGGCCCTGGAAATCGTAACATATATAAATACAACCATGTAAACTCAAACAGCTCTCACTAGATGAGACTTATACAATTTCTCAAGCTATAGAGGAATTGCTAATGTCTAAGAGACTGGCCATATAGTTTTTAAGGACAATAAATTTTGATACTAAAGTGAGAATTGGAGAATGTGGATATAAATCATTAGTTTGATAGCTGCTCAGTCTGCCATGATGGAGAAATTGATGTTTGACTTTCAGAACAAATCTGCTATGTCTTCCAACCTGCAGCAACTCAAGGCAGAGCTCATGCTGTCTCCCTTTCCGTCGAGCATCGACTCCGGCACGATCTCCGACTCCTTGTTCGACGCTTTGTCGTCTGCTCCTTCCATGGGGACGTCTGGGTCTCCTCTGGGTAGGCCTTTTAAATACCGCTAATTACTAGAAACGACCGACGACTCGTGAACTTAACGAAACCCGACAAAACATTCAGATTGCCTGAGTCAGTTCCTTCCGTCGAACAAGACAGACCCGATGGACTGCGGCGTCTCCCTCGGGAGCCTGGTCAACGACGAACGTCCTCTCGACTCCTCGCTTCAGACCGCCTCTTCGAGTCGCTCGAACTCGGAATCCGCGACTCGCGGCAACTCGACGGGCGACCTTTCCGATCCCTCCCGACGAGAGGGGGTCCCCGGTTCTTCCTGCAGCCCGCTTTTTACGCCGGCGTCGTCCTCTTTCGGGATGCCGTTCGAGAACTTTAAAATAAAGACGGAGGTCGAAGAGTCCTTCCCGGTCGCAAAGGAAGAGGAGAGGAACGTTCGCGACGAGGGTCTCGAGGTTTCTCGGGTCAAGGAAGAATCGGTCGACGAGGTGAAGACGGAGCTCGTCAAAAGCATCAAGGAAGAGGCAGAAGTCAAGGAGGATGCCTGGGAACCTGTAGTGATAGAACCAAAAGGTATGGAGTGTTTTTTTACCTGTTTTTTAGAACCTATTTATTCTCTGTAATCAGAGTTTCGAGAAACGAAAACTATTCCATATATAAACTATACCATATATATATAAAATCTATAGTTTGAAAACGGGCAGAGCATGATGAATAATTTTGTCGGTTTCAAGTGCAAGCCATTTTGTTGGCAATCACTGGCTTTGATAAAACAAAGATTATTTCAAGTGCACAAACCTTCTTATGGGTAATGATGGCTTTATTCTCTTTGTTTATTTCCCTAGTGTTCAAGCAAGAGGAACTCTATCAGGCTTTCCTTCCTTCGCTGGACAAGATGTGCATGCAGGATCCAGACGCCCTGCCCTTCTTGCAACCCGTGGACGTCGACAGGCTCTGCTTACCGGTCGGTTGCCTTGGAAACACGTTTTTTGTGTATATTAAGCGAGCCGTTGCTATTTCCGTTGGTTGTTTGCGTATCCGGAGGATTGTTTTGTCAATCAGGAATTTGTTCGTAGACCTAATTGTTTCTGTAATGGCTGTCTGATTGTATAATCAAACTGTGTTGATAAAATGATTTGATAAAATTAAAATCAAATTCGAGAAGAAATAATTCTAATAGAATTCGCACATGTCCTGCCATGTTCTGCTTTTGTCTTTGAGTGATTGTCGATTGCTTTCATTTAACGAGGAGTTTTCAAATACAAAAACTTTTCAGGACTATCGAGACATCATAAAGAATCCGATGGATCTGTCGACCATTCGTCAGAAGCTGGAATCTGGTCAGTACGTAGATCCCTGGCAGTACATCAACGACGTACACCTCATGTTTGAAAATGCCTGGCTGTACAACAGGAAGTCCTCAAAAGTCTACAAATTCTGTACAAGGGTTTGTATAGATACTATAATTGAATTTCAATTGGGTTTTTTTTTCTATAAATATAAGTAATAGAGGCAGTAATATATCATATTAGACTTTTAGAAAATAAAGAAATTTAATTTTAACCTTAATTTCTGTTTGCATTCGATTCATTTGACTTTGGAAAACCTTCGCAGTTGTCCGAGATCTTCCAAGCGGAGATCGACGCTCCCATGAAGTCGCTCGGTTTCTGCTGCGGACAGAAACTCGTCTTCACTCCTCAGGCCCTCTGCTGCTACGGCAAGGAATTGTGCACCATTCCCAGGGAATCCACCTATTACCATCACAAAAACAAGTCAGTCTTAAATTTAAATTTGTTTAAAGATTTTTCTTCGTTTTTTCAAATGTCAAAACAAACAAACAAACAAACAATTATGTATGCAAAACAATGAAACAAATGGACCTAAAAAAATATACTATATACTAATATAGTAATATATTATAATATAGTAATATAGTAGTATAAATATACTATTGTATAAAAAATTATAGTAAATGATATATAATTTCCTATTCATTTGCTCAGATACACCTACTGCGAAAAGTGTTTCAATGATATTCCCAAGGCCGAGGTGGAGATAGACGATCCGTCTCAACCTGGACTGTAAGATTTGTTTGTCTGTTTGGTATTGCTGGCATCTCCGTGGCATGCACACGCACGCACGCTCGATCTGTCGTGACGTTATTAAATGTTTTACTTTCATTAAATCTTCTTTTCTTACTTTTTAAAGGAGGGTCAAGAAATCAGAGTTCATCAAGGAGAAAAACGACAAATTCGAACCTGAACTGTGAGTATTTCATTCTCTTGTCTGTCTTGTCATCTGCAGGACTCCATTTTAAAATGTGTTTTCATCGTCCTCCTCCTCCTCCTCAGGTTCGTGGAATGTGCAGACTGTCGCAGGAAGGTGCACAAGATCTGCGTCCTTCACTTCGAACCCGTTTATTCTCAAACGTTCGTCTGTGCCGGTTGCCTGAAGGCCAAGAATTGCAGTCGGAAGTCGAACAAATTCACGGCAAAGAGTGGGTTTTGTCGAACGAGTCGCGTTTTCGTTTCCGAACTTTCGTTTTCACGTTTCAAATGTATTTGCAGAGCTGCCCAACACGAAACTCGGCACCTACCTAGAAAGCAGGGTCAACCAGTTCTTAAAAAAGAAAGACGTCGGGGATGCGGAGGTATTCCCGCTTTTGCATTTTGTTATTGTTATTGTTATCTCCGCCGTCATCATCTCTAGAGAAAACAACATTTTGTGACTTATTTTACAAACCTGCGGCGAAAATCAATAATTTAGAAACCTTAATAATTGCTCGGAAAGTGGCTACAGCTTTGCCGAGCTATCGATGCAAACATCTGTCGCGTCAAACACTTTCGTATGACATTGATTTTGAAGCAACTTCCGATATCAGAAATTAGTAAATAAACTAATTGTTATAATTAAATAAAATTAAAAATATCAAACTGATTGTTTTAATTAAATAAAATTAATAATATTAAACTAATCGTTATAAAATTCTAACTGATTTCTGTTTTAAAACCGTTATTGTTGCATGTAATATCTAGGTAGTAATTAGGGTCCTTTCGAGTCTGGACAAATCCGTGGAGGTGAAGGCAGGCATGAAGCAGCGCTTTGGAGACAACTTTTCCACCAGTTTTCCATACAGAGTGAAAACCATCTTTGCCTTCACCGAAATAGACGGAGCAGACGTCTGCTTCTTCGGAATGCACGTCCAGGAGTACGGATCGGACTGCCCGGAGCCGAACTCCAGGTCGGGTTTTCTCCGTGACTTTGTGCCGGCGTTGATGATGATGATCGTGGATCTATAATAGTATTGTTATTATTGTAATACCTTATTATACATTATGACCTCTTATTATGTATAGCTATTGTAATAAAGCAAAAATATAAATTTTGCAAACTGGTTTTGGTAGAAATTTTAATTTGTTTTTTTAATTATAAAAAGTAAGTGATGATGATGATAATAATAATAATAATAATAATAATAATAATAATAATAATTTTTAATTTAATTTCTAATTACATCAGGAGGGTGTACATAGCTTACCTGGACAGCGTCAACTTCTTCCAGCCTCGAAAGTACAGGACTCCAGTCTACCACGAAATTCTCCTCGGCTACCTGGATTACGTCAAATCATTAGGGTCAGTAGTTATAATATATTGGCATCAATAATTAATATTTTGCATCATAATTTATAAACGCAATTATTATAAGTAAATGTATGATTTATGAGGTGTTGGATGTGATAATTGTCATCATTAATGTCTAATGAATTTTAATTTATTTTAGTTTTCATTAATAAATAATTGCTTCACAAATAATGATTTCATTTAGCAATATGTATGTAAATATATTGCTATTTTCATAAACTGACAAAATCTCAAGTTACTATTATGATGGTTTTACAAGCATAAAAAAACTATTTTGTAAGAATTATTACATAGTAATTTTTTTTGTATTAATTGTTGAAATCTTGTTTTAAAATATATTTAAATACATTATTCTTTGTAAAGGTTTTTGACTGCACACATCTGGGCCTGTCCCCCTAGCGAGGGTGATGATTACATCTTCCACTGCCACCCTCCTGACCAGAAGATCCCAAAGCCCAAGAGGCTCCAGGACTGGTACAAAAAGATGCTTGATAAAGGAGTAGAGGATAGAGTCATCGTAGAATACAAGGTTTGATTTTTGGCTTTTTGTTCGAAGCGAGCGTCCGACGTTGCGTGCGACCAGGGGTCGTCCGACCTCGAAGGTGGTCTTTCACGGTGTCCGGTCCTGTTGCTATGGTGACGAAGTTGACAATAATGCTTGACATAATAAATTTTGATGAGGGAGATCATGATTTTAAATTGAAATACTACTTTTACAATATAAGTTGATTAAACAAAAAATACTCATTCATTTGGTGCGTCTGTCGTTCGTTATCGCCAGGACATATTGCAAGATGCACAGGAGAGCCAGTTGTCCTGCATCACGGGTCTTCCTTACTTCGAGGGGGATTTCTGGCCGACCATCTTGGAGGAAAGCATAGCAGAGGAAAAGCAAAAGATGATACCAAAGAGGAATGAGGAGGATGAAGAAGAGGCAGAAGAATTCGATACTTCGGCACTGTTCGAAAAGGAAGACTTTCTCGACGTTAGTTGATTTAAAGATATTAAATGGTAGAATATATTTATAGTGCAATGAGTGCATGTAATAAAATTGTGATAGCAAAGCTTAACATAAGCAGTAGAAATAAGTCAGAAGGAGTAAATCAGTATGTGATGTACTTTCTTTCTTTCTTTCTTTCTTTCTTTCTCTTTCCAGTCTTCATAATAAAATAAAATAAAACGAAATGGTTGTAATATTCGTGTAATATACTGGTGGATATTAATTTTAAACGTTTATTTTTCCTGTTCATTTTTAGTCTCAAAACAGCCATTGCAATGCCAAGAAAAAGCCGCAGAAGAACAACAACGGAAAGAAGAGAAGTCTGAAGAACAAAAAGAACTCAAAGTCCAGGAACAAATCCTCGTTCCTTCAATCTGGCTACGACGACCTCCTCTACAAACTCTTCTCGACCATGGACAAGTACAAAGAGGTGTGTACTAAGAATGACATATTATTATTACTATTATTATTATTATTATTATTATTATTATTATTATTATTATTATTATTATTATTATTATTATACGCATTTTTCCTTCTACTCGGTTTCATTGCCAGTGAGGAATAAATTATTATTATCATTATTATTATTATTATTATTATTATTGCAGATTAGATTTTTAGTTAATTATTAAATATATTTTTTTTATCCAGGTGTTCTTTGTCATCTACCTACAAAGTAACATCTACTCTTCATTCCGTCACTCTCCAAACTGCCTGACACCCGTCGTCGATCCCGATCCCATAATGAACACGGACCTGATGGACGGACGCGACGCATTCCTCACCATGTGCCGGGAACGCCATCTCGAATTCTCTTCTCTCAGGAGGGCCAAGTTCTCGTCCGTGGCCCTGCTCTACGAGCTCCACGTTCAGATGAGAGAGTCCACCGTGTGCTGCACGTGCCAGAGTTGCAAGGTCTCGGTCGAGACTAGATATCACTGCACGATCTGCGAAGTACGTACATGCATTTCGATTCAGTTCGACTTTTTTTTTTTTGAGTTTATAAGTTTATTGAGGTATCAAAGCAACCGAAAGAACAAATAGCAAATTGAACATTTACAATATTAAACAAACAATTATGTACATAACACGATTCCACTTAATTAAGTCATCTGATTTTATTACGTTTTTAACCCAAAGGACTTTGACCTGTGCATCTCGTGCCATTCGTCTGCTCAGCATCCTCATCGCATGATCAAGATAGGCCTCGGTCTCGAAGATTCGGGCCCGATTTCCTCCTCCCCTTGTTCCGCTCTGTCGCCAGGAGAAAAGTCCAACCTCCAATCTACGGATTCTCTTAAGAACGGAAACGAATCCGTCAAGAAGCCTCAGCTGACGGCCATGCAGAGGTACGAACAGGCCTTGGTACATGCCGCCAGTTGTAGGGATGCCAACTGTCACATGGGAAGCTGCAAGAGGATGAGGGCTCTCCTCTCTCATCTCGAGACGTGTCGTCAGAAGAAGGCCGGAGGCTCGCAGTGCGGCCGCTGCCATCAGATGATGAGACTGTGCCTGGCTCACTGGCGATCCTGCAAGGAGCAAAACAAATGTCCCGTTCCCGGTTGCAACAACGCCAGGCGCAAGATGGAGGACAAGAGGAACAACGAGAGAGTGAAGCACGAGCTGCTGACTCGACGCAGGATCCTCAACATGAAGTTCGAAGAGACTCTCGTCAGTCCGACGTCTAATGCGTCCAAAAATGCCGTCGATCCTGGTGGAAAATACGCTCAGACGGACGAATGTTTTGCCGTGCCGGGTCAGTATTTCAACCAAACGGTCGCAGCTGCCAAACCCTGCCCTCAGCCGAACGCCATGATTTCCGAGTCTCCGGTGGCACAGCAGAGGGCCATGGCCGGAGATTTTGCCAGTTACGACTCGAACGGTTCCTCTCCCACGAGTGCGCCACCTCACGTGCAGCACCTATCGCCCCTGGGTCTACAACAACTGCACTCCCCTCAGCAGAGGTTGTCTGCCATTGCCTCTACATCCTCAGGGATGGGCATGAGCCCTCAAAAAATACAACTCCAAAAGCTCGTCAGCTACATCAAGTCCAACAACAAGAATCCCGGCAGCATTCCGGAGATTGCCAAATTATTAAAATCCAAGCCGCAATTATTCGCGAGCATCTGGAAATACATAAAGGTTAGGAATACATAAAGCTTCTATTTTAAAACTTCTCTTTTAAGAATATTCTCAAATAACCCTCATTCATTCATTCATTCATTCATTCATTCATTCATTCATTCATTCATTCATTCATTCATTCATTCATTCATTCATTCATTCATTCATTCATTCATTCATTCATTCATTCATTCATTCATTCATTCATTCATTCATTCATTCATTCATTCATTCATTCATTCATCATTCATTCATTCATTCATTCATTCATTCATTCATTCATTCATTCATTCATTCATTCATTCATTCATTCATTCATTCATTCATTCATTCATTCATTCATTCATTCATTCATTCATTCATTCATTCATTCATTCATTCATTCATTCATTCATTCATTCATTCATTCATTCATTCATTCATTCGTTCCCCTCGTAGGAGAAGGGTGGCCCGAAAGTACTACCCGGTATGAGAGGTCCTAACATGCCAGCTTCTTCATCAGACATGGATACAGGACAGCACTTAAATGAGCAGCAAAAGATTAATCAACAAATGTCACTTCCGTTTGCTGGACAGTCGAACTTCCACCAGCAAGTGTCTCAACACCCTCAACAGCATCAGGTCAATCAGCAACTACCGCTCGGTCCTCATACAGTTCAACAATCTCACCAAATGAGTGTTGCCCACTCCCAGCAGACGATGCAACAACACGTTGCGACTCAACCTCCTCAATCCATCATGCAGCAGCAAACGTTCCAACAGCAGTCGCAACTACAACAAATGCAGCAGGTCTCCACCCAGGCCGTGCCCGTCGTGCAAAACTCGCAACTCCAGCAACAACAGCCCCAACAAGTCTTGCAACAGAAGTTGTTGCCTCAGACGCAGCATCAACAACAATTACAACAAGTCGGACAGCACGTCCTGCAACAGCAGCAGTGGTTTCAACAAGATCAACAGCAGATGGCAAATTCAATGCCCTTCGATCCGAGCCACAAAACATATCAGCATCATCACTCGATCGACGGCGAAATCCCGGGCGACAACGTGAAGATGTTTCCCGAAGGTGGCAACTACAATTACTTCTCAAACAACCCTGCCATGTGGGACAAGGTCGTGCCTATGAAGAATCCCGCGCCGAATTTCCAGCAAAAACAGCTCCAACACTTGCAGCATCAGCAGTTCCTCCAGCAGAAGGCAGCCATTTATTCCGGTCAACAGACCGGAGACGGCATTGCAGACCCCCCGGTAAGGAACAGGTCGAGAGCAGCCCACCCTTATCAGATGAACGCGATGCCTTTCCGAGGCGGGAACCCGGGCGGTCAGACTTCGATGACCTTCGACAATGCGGTCAAAGATGCCACTCCTTCTTTGACCAACAATCACGTACCCTTCCAGTCGACGCAGTCCCTGCAGTACATGCAGGTGCCCAGCAATGCCGACATTTCTCCTTCTCATCAGCACATTCAACAACAACAGCAACAGCAGAACATGATGAGAGCATCCTTTGTACCTCAGGATCCTTCATATCAGGGCCAGATGCCAACATTCCAAAATCATCAAGTCCTTAGGACAGGTGGTCCTGGCATGAGGCACTCCCACAATCAACAGCAGCAGCATCACCAACAGATTCTTAATGCTCCGGCCTTCGGCTACGTCTCCATGGATACTCTTCCGGGCATTGGCATGCCCAACCCCTCGTACGTTCAGCCGGCGGGACAGAGGTTCGCCAGGCCTCTCAACGCCGGAGGTCAAGGTCAGGCGAGAATGCATCGACCTCATTTTGCTCAGCTGGGAATGAAGCCTTTGGCTCAGGGAGACTACTACTCTGGAAATTCTTATTCCTTCCCCCAACAAACAAACTTTCAACAAGTTCAGCAACAACAACAGCAGCAGCAGCAGCTCATCCACCAGCAGCCGCAGATGGCCGACCCCGGTCTCGTATGTTCTCCGAATCCCCAGCACGTCAATCCAGTTCCGCCCGGCGCGTACTCCATCCAGCAGGCCGGTCAGTTCCAGCTCGCGCCGGTTCAACTCCTCGAGTCTTCCGACGATTCCGGCCACCAGATGTTGACCCAACAGTGATGACCATTCGAGACCTTTCTCTCCTCTTTCTACCTTTGTCGTCCTCTCTCTAGTGTCGTAACAATGTGGATCTGTTTATAAAATTGTAGATCTTTGAGATTCTCGTTCTCCGGACGGCTCTTCGTTGTTTCTAAATTCGTAATTCCTCCTTCCCTCGTTCGGCTCATCAAAAATATTCGTTCGTCACTCGTTCGGGGGGGAATTCCATTGAATTTAAAGTCCATCCATTTTAAATCTTGAGTAGTGATTAGGTTTTTGAGAAACTTGATGCTATTCACCCAAGTGCTTTTACGCCTTCTCGACAACCTGATCCTAAAAGTGTTCTTTGGTCTACAAATCTCATGCCGAGTCAAGCCAGCCTTCACCTGCAAAAAATATTTATCGTACCAAGTCTCGTCCTTCGCCGAAGGGCAGAAGCAGTGGATTTGACGGTCCGACGTGATTGCGTCTGCAATGTTACTCTGACGGTTATTATTTTTTTATCTTCCACTGACGTCAATTCAACCAGTGTTTTGTACATAAAAACTGTCGATCGATTTTGGCGGCCCTCGTTCGTCTCGCGTTGTAACTAATAATTTCTTCGACTTGAACTTGTTGACTCCGTCGTTGGCATTTGTTTCGGGACGCGTCGTCGGTCCGAGGCGTCCGTTTGCTCGCTCGTTCGTTCGTTTGTTTTTTCCTTTTCTTAGTGACAGTTTCGTCGTCAGTCGAACACTCGGTCCGAGGTTGGCAGGGAGCGTCGCAAAACGTAACTAAGAGCTGGGGCCTTTAATTTAAAGTGGCTTGACTTTTGCTTTTGATGAATTTTTAGTGGAGATCTCTACTCGACGGCTCCGAGAGGTTCCGCGACGGAGGGCCGTCTTTCCGCCTCGCCGTGCTCTTCCACCCGTCGTCCGTCGGCCCTCCTTTCGGGACCCGAGGGGCCTCGGATCGGCGGGGAGACTTTGTACATTTTCGGAGACGAACTTTACATCTAAGACGTTTGTCGGTCAAGCCTGCAGAGTCGTACGGATGTTCGAGCGCCCGTTTCATCTCTCGATATTTTCTTCGGCAGACGTCAGTTTTTATTTAGTATTACCGATCGTCGCCGCTCGGAGGGCGCGACGCGGTCCCCGGGTGCTCTTCCGTCGGGAGGTCGCGGCGGCACGCCTCGAGACCGTGCGCACGTGCGATCGACCGACTTAACGCTGCTACGAGACAGGAGACTTAGGACGGTTCCCAATCAAAAGGTAATCAGATATTCATTTCGTGTCCTTCCATCTGTTGTGCTTTCTTTTGTTTCTTGCTCAAATCTTGCGTGTGCTCTTCCACTCGGCCATCGCTGGCCACGTCGTGTGCGTGCGCATCTGAGCTGATGAGTTTGAATGTATGCGTGTGTGAGTGAGTGCGTGCGAGTGTCCCCTGCCTTGGGGAAAAGTATTAACTGGTGCGTGCCCAAGGATCTTTGTGCTACTCGAGCTTTCTTATTATTGAGGTTGTTGACTTTATTTCTATCCTTTTTATTTCTTTATTTGTTGCTACTACTACCACTGTTATCGTTACCGATCGTCGTCTGACGTGACACGGACGGACGGACGGAAGATTCGTCGACCGTGTGATCCAACGACTGTACAGGATGTACGTGTCCAGGAAATGTTGTTGTACTGTGACAACTCTACTACAACTCACGGATTAAAATCTTGTAAAGTAATTTTTTCTTTTTTTTCGAGGTTTTGTTGACTTTTTAGCGACTCGGTTTTGTAATTCCCCTCCTTTTTGATTGAAAGTATTGGTTGGCATTTTGCACTCGCTCGCTCGCTCAGACGGACGGATCACTGACGGCCATCTTCGTTCCGAGGCGCATCGTTTGTTAATATATATCCATTGAATGTCCTGTGCATTTAATCTTGTTCAAAGTGGTGATACATCCGTGTATGGCTTGTACATACTTTGCCGAAGAAATTCATATTATTTAAAAGTTATCCATGGAATTGTTGTAATCTGTTTTTTTTTTTAATTTGTATTTTTACCAGCAGAAAATCTTGTTATTTATGAGTGGTAACTTTCAGGTTTATTTTCAGAATTTTCCGAATTTATTTATTATTACCGATTATATTGTTAGCGTATCATTACTTGGTTTTTATTGACATGTAATCAAGCTGCATTATTGTATGGATTTCCGTGTTAAGGTTAAGAACGAGCCCGCGACGTACAAACACGCGGACGGATGGATGGATGGTGATATAGTTTTCGAATCATGTCAAATAGGATCCGAACAATCGATCGATCGATTTTGTCTTCGCGTTATTTTTGTTAAAAGAGTTTTGTAAAACTTGCAAGTGACTGCTGTGAGAATTCATTTCTTTCTTTGCATCTAAACTTACCTTGAAACTGTTGGTTCGTTCATCATCGTTGTCGTCGTCATCATTATCGTCATCACCATCATTTTCGTCATGTCTTTACATTGATTTTGTGCATTGAATGACATTTGTAGAAATCAATAGATTGGTCTTTTTACTTGATGTTATTTCATATATTTTCGCCGCCATTTTTTATTTTATGAAAACAACAGCTCACCTGACGTCTTTGCAGGGATGTTGCGAACAAAGATTAACTCTGACACTCCGAGTGTTCAGTTGGATCTGCAAGGATGCAAGCCTCAGGAATAGGTCCAAGTTGAGTCTGTCTTCCATATCTGGCAGACATTCCAGACCAAATCTTTTATGACGTTATGCCAACTTTTAAGTGAGATGTCCGTCTTACCGCGGGCTATGTTTTGGGCATACAACTGATTCAACTTATGTATAAGCTGTATAACTTTGTAATGTTTTCAACACTTGTAACAGGCAGGGGCCTCGATCTGGTCGAAGTAGTTTGAGCATGGAATTTCATTGGGGGTGGTAATCTTATTTGGCTTTGTGCTATGTCAGTATGTGGACTTGGGAACAAACTGGTCATTGGAGTGTATGCTTCTAGCAACAAATCCGAGAGGTTTCCAGTGGGTCTCCAAAGATTGTGGAGCGAACTTTGCATCCATTTACTAATTAGTATAATTAATTTGTGATTTATAAAGGTGAAAAATTAGGATAACGTTGGATCAGTTAATTTAAAGAAAAGAAAGTCAACTCTTTCAAAAAGATCATCGAAAGTCGACCCCTCTCGAAAAAATTTCTGGTTCCTTATAAGTTTTATCAGTTAAACATATAATATTTACGTAATATTTTATGGTTTATATTAATTATATATAATATTATACGTAATAGATTTATAATAAACATCTAGTTATGTATGTAAAAAAGCTAGTGGCATAATCAGGATTTTAAAAATGGTCGAGGTTGGAAGCAAATTTTACGAATTAGAACGTGGGAGTCGGTACTACATTACCTATCTATAATGTGTAAGTACTTTAAATACTGAAACCGCTGCATATGAATGTAAAACAAAAAGTTGTGTTTTATAAATATGAAATATAATATTGGCGCCATACGCTTTTATTTTTAGTCCTATTTTCAGGCAGCATCTAAACAAAATTATTGCATTTATTTTAGTTCATTTCGATATAAAAGTATGTTTTTTTTAATATTTTTTAAAATTTTTGTTCAACGGTCCGTTTGGTCTAGTTCGGCATAGTGAATTAATTATTACAATAATCAATTTGTTCATTGTATTAGATTAAAAATATGTTTGCAAATAGAGTCTTTACAGGTCACTAACAACAAACATTATACTTCATTATTGGCTATAACGAAAGGGCGTGTTTACAAACATAACTGGTCGTTAAAATTTGAAAAAATGCATGCGCGATCATACATGCGTATAAGCATTATAAGCAGTCTTTGATAAACGTTCAACAGACCTTAAAATCTCTATCTATGAAAAATATGGATAAACTTCAAACATTATGAGCAACGAAAATTTTTTCAATAAACTTTCTAATAAAAAATTAAAGACATAAGAGTAATTGCTTATTCAAAAAGAGCTTCAAACTTTGCCTCAATTTTATTGTATGCAAAGGAGACACAAATATAAGTATTTGTAAATAATTTTAAATTGTAATCCATATATACACTTGTTGATCTTCACTTGAATAGATCGGCGATTTGACGCTGATTGACATATACGACAATCTGACAAATCGTATCTTTTGTCGATGGACAATTTAATACTTAAACAAAATTTTTAATTTTATTGATATTCTTTTTAACTTACTTTACTTGCCGAAAAGATGAGAAAATTTTTTCTTTGCGTCTGCTAAGCAATTTAAAAACTGCAAGAGACCTGGTCAGCGTGCATCATGTGTGGCTTGGGTTGGGAGGCGTACACGCTTTTGAGAGATGGTGACTTGGTCACATCTCGAACATTGATCTCTGCAGTCATTCCGTGATTCTTTTAGTGGATTATTTTCTTTTATTTTGCAGTTGATAACGCTTCGTTTGAATGGAAATGAACGTTAAGATATTGTTTAAACTGCTAGCTTTAGCCATCGTTGCTGAGATATTGTACGTTTGCACGAAATACAATTTGTGGGAGTTATACATAGAGTATCCTAATTTCTGTACCACGTTCCTCAACGACCCCAAGAATTGCACCTTGGATTATGAAGAACTGAGCACATCATTTTTAAAACGTTATGGACAATTCTGTGAAAACCATTTCGTTTCTGGGGAACGCAACCCCTCACTACCGCCATGTCCCTGCGTTCCAGGTTAGGATTATTAACTTATTTTGATGAGCATTTTTTTGATGCCATGTTGATCTTGTTTATTTTATAAAACGTTGCCAATAGACACCCACAGTAATTGTATTGCTTGTCCAGGGACACTAATTTATTGTTTTGATAAATTTTCATCATTCACATTACTTCGCAAGACTCGATTTGACAGTATAATTTCGTTTTGTTGTATGGTCATTTATAATTTAATGCAGATTTTGTTTTAAATTTTCTCTAAATTAGTCTTAGATTCACATTCATCAACATGAATTCACTTTAAGAAATTCAGGATGTAATGCAATAATTGTGTACTAATTTTTTTATTAGTAATGTAATTATATTTCAGAAATTAATTGGTTGGTGATGATTTATTGTTAATTACTTAATCACTTGGGAAAGTGACATTCAAATGCATATTTGATGAAGGGGAGAATTTTATTACTTGCTGTTCACATGAAGATGTTGAGGAAGTGATTCACATTTGAGACCATTAAATCAGATTTGAATGCATAAACCACATAATTTGTTTGTAATGTATCTCAAACATTGATTCACACAGTTGACAGCCTGGTTGCCAGGTTTTCCTGCCAACTGTTGATTAGTGATCATAGTGGTGCATTGTCTATTGTTCTACTTAAATAAATGTTTATAAGTCGATAAAATCATATAATTATTATGTACACAATATTTGTTTTTCTACTTGATATTTAAAAAATGGATATATTTATTTTTCTTTGTAATATGAAAAAATGTAAACATCTGTAAACATGCAGTCCAAAACTGATAACGAGAAATATAACGTTCGCAGACAGCGTGGTAGATGATGAGAAGGAAGCAACACCTTATGAAGTCACCAAGAACGGAACCCATCGCCCCAAGACTTGCACGGCCAGGCAGACGGTTGCAATCATTATTCCCTACAGAAACAGAAATGCTCACCTTTATACCCTCCTCCAAACTCTCCATCCCATGCTGAAGAAGCAGAATCTTGCCTACCAAATATTTGTCATTGAGCAGGTTTTAATGCTTTTCTTATTTTTTGTTGATTGATTGATTGATTGATTGATTGATTGATTGATTGATTGATTGATTTATTGATTGGCTCAAAAGTTGGTTTAAAGTTGAGGAAAATACTTTGGACAATGTGTCATTGAGTGTTCCTTGTCACTGTGAGATTTAGGGTGGTGTTAGACTTAATCTTTGACCTGAATACTTATTTTTTAACATAAATTTAATACTAAAAATTTAAAAATAAGTTTAATATAATAATGAACGTATTTTTACCTCCTTGGCTCTAAGCAAAAATTCTACCCCATGTAAATCACTAGATGGACTGAGTGTGATGTGTGACCTATGTAGAAGCATTCCAGATGCTGTCTCTTATACTTAAATTAAGAGTATAAGTGTTTGTTTAAGTTTCCCATTGAAATTAGGTCTTGATGATAGTTATTCAGCATTCAAGTTTAGAGTTATAAATTACTGTCTAAATAATGTCAGCGTCATATTTGACTAGAGTTCAGTTTTGCATCACATTCCTTGACGTCATGGTTGCTGGCGATGAATTGAATGTTTGCTTGTATGGGAAATATTAGAATCTAAGCCATCTGTTTATTTGGTCTATTTAATCTCAAACAACGTTGTTTAATCAATAATTGTACTTGCACCACGAAATTATACTTGCGAATTTCACTTGGCTGCCCACGCAAACCTCTGCAGTACTTCTCCGGAAAGTGACATTTCGGTCTTTATCATCATCATCATTAGCGTCGTCATCATCATCATCATTATCGTCATCATCATCATCATCAGTACCAATCACCTGGGAGGTTCTGAAAGTGGAACAGTTTCTATTGTTTGATTACATAATAGACTTAAGATGTTATTATTAATTAATATAATAATTAAGGTAACAAATGTGATTTAAATTACTAATTATGATTTAGATTATTTAATTATTTTATATTGCCTCAGAAACATCTTCACTCAAATGATATCTTGTAATTTAATTATAATAAGACAAGAGACAGCCAAACAATGGATAATTGTCAAGTTGGTACAATCCATAAGTTAGTCAGGACTAAAACAATTTTAATTATATTAAGACAGCTAAACAATGGATAATTGTGAGATTGGTACGATCCATTAGTCAGGACTAAAACCATTTTAATTATAATAAGACAGCTAAACAATGGATAATTGTGAGGTTGCTGTGATCCATAGTAAACAATTTTAATTATATTAAGACAGCTAAACAATGGATAATTTTGAGATTGGTACGATCCATTAGTCAGGACTAAAACCATTTTAATTATAATAAGACAGCTAAACAATGGATAATTGTGAGGTTGCTGTGATCCATAGTTACTCAGGCCCAAAACAATTCTAATTATAATAAGACAAGAGACATCCAAACAATGGATAATTGTCAAGTTGGTACGATCCATAAGTTAGTCAGGACTAAAACAATTTTAATTATATTAAGACAGCTAAACAATGGATAATTGTGAGATTGGTATGATCCATTAGTCAGGACTAATCATTCATTTCATTTTATTATCACTAACAATAATAACAAAGCAGCAGCAACAACAACAATAAACAATAATATAATTATAATAATATAATTATAACTATAATATAATTATGATACTAATATGAATATTATAATTATTATTATTAATGGTAAAAGTAACGACAACAATAATAATAATAATAATAATAATATCAATAAAAAATGAAATGATAAGCAAATCTTCAAATGTGTTTTAGGTACATATTTTGAGTGCAATGGCACGAATGTACTTGATAAACATCTTTATCAATGATTTACCTTGTCAGAATAATTTACCAATGGAATTTAGCATGCACTAAATTATATGATATTATAATAATATCAACAGATAATAATTGGTTGAGATAAGCATGTGTTAACTTAAAACAATTGTGTTTAATATTATCTCGATTTAATGAAGGAATGAAATCCTAAGATAAAACATTAATTTCATTTTCATAGAACTTTAACTTTATTAATTAATAATAAATACATCGTTGTGGTTAAGATTTGATGACAATAATAATAATAATAATAATAATATTTCATGATATCTTGTGCTTGTGCACATTATTATTGAGACAAGCTTTCTTATTCTTTGGTGAATTTTTGATTTTCCATTTTGTCAAGAACTGAACTCTCTCCACATTTAATCGTTTGATACCATTTTAATTACATTATTTGTAGATAATTCCTGGCAATTGGCACCTTTGAAATGCTGCTAAGCTGTCATTCACTTTGTACATGTTCTTTTATGCATCGTTTTGCAGAACATTTATCCTTTGTTTACTTTCTTTTCTCAATAATTATGCCTTAATTGCAGTTAAAGTCATAAATGCTTTTTAGAATATACCTTTGTTTGTCCTTTCTGTCACCAATTATTCTCAATTTGTGCCCATGACAATAATTATAATATAAATGATGATTGTGATGATGTAACTGCTCTTCCTTCACAATTATTTGAAATTTAAACTTCCTCTTTGATTCTGAGTTTATTGTTCCAGAAAAAGCCTGACATCTTTAACAAAGCTGTGCTCATGAATGCAGGATTTCTAGAAGTTTCCAGAAACTTCAGCGAATTCGACTGCTTCATTTTCCACGACGTGGACATGATTCCACTCGACAAGAGGAACTTCTACGTCTGCCTTGACATTCCGAGACATTTGGGAGGATTTATCCAAATTTATGACTTCAAGTTTGTGTCGATCGTCGATTTGCTTCGATTAAAATGCATTTAATTCGAGTTAAATTTCACAAAACATTTTAAATTGGATTGAGAAGTTATGGTTTGCTGATACGATGTCTTAAGTCGATGAACGGTTTTTATTGAGTTGTGATTTTAATAACTTTTGAAGATTGCTTTACGAAGGAATTTTTGGAGGCGTAACTGCTTTCAAGAAAACCGACTTTGAATTGGTCAATGGTTATTCAAACCAATTCTATGGGTGGGGTGGTGAAGACGATGACTTGCTGCAAAGGTAAGTAATGTCTGAATGAATGGATGTCAGCATACTGTTTTCCTTAACTTATCCTTTCTTCAGATTCGTTTTTAATGGCTCTTTCCGTCGTTAAAATTCACTTATCAAAAGCCATGATCATACATAGTAATATTAATAATTAATGATTATCAATAAATATTTGGTTTGAATGACGACAGAGTAAAGGCATCGAAGATGATGGTGAACAGGTTTCCTCCCTCGGTTTCCCGATATGCAATGATAATCCACCGAGCCGATTCCGGGAACCCTGGAAACAGCGACAGGTGAAAGTTTAATTTCGGACACTTCATGCGACCTTTTATGAACTCTAACTTTAATTTTAAGGACTTTGGGGTTTCATCACGACCCCGATAGGTATAGGGTGGATGGGCTCAATTCTGTTAACTACACCTTAGAGGACTTCAAAAGGGAAGTCAGTTATACCAAGATCTACATCTCCCTTCCCGATCCTCCGAGCACCCTGAAAACCTACGACAGATCACGCTGGTCGTCGGACCTGTCTGCGATGTACCAGTGGTTCATACTCTTCTGTGCGGTCGCCATCCTGGCTGTCGTTGTGATCTATTTTGGCTCAAAATGATTCCCACCTCTTTGGGAAATATTTATTGTTTACGCAGTTTACCTTCCAATCTTTTTAAGGATGCAATCAAACCACGCGTCGTTGTCCCAGATTTGAACGTACCCACGGTCCGGACGGGGGTCACCTTCGCACCACATGCACTGCCAGCGATTCATGATCGATCTCAGTATTACAGCTATTTCAAATTGCCTTTTCTCCAGTTCGTATTTATTAGATTTTATCGACGTACCTGCCAGGTACGACCGTCTAGGCGATTATATTTTATCCTCTCGTTGGGCCAAAAAGAACGTTCGGCGCTCTGAGCGGCAAATAAATGAATAATGATGCTGATAAATATTTTATTTCTAATATTTTTTCTCCTGGGATCTGCGGACCCGCGACAACGTCCGGCACGAGACGACCGCTCCAAACGAATGGCCACCGACCGCCAGAAAACACTTCGAGGCCTTGGGTGAGATGTCGCCGAGGATAGCAATTTCGGAGGAGAGCGTACGATCGGAACCCGACATTGACACATGATAATGGTGCACAAAAAGAAACCATCAGCTAAGAGTCCGAATCCAACAAATTCTACTCTCGTTTGGCGGAGTTAAAAGATTTTCGTTATCGCTTGAGAATTCATGTCGAACCCAAAGCAGCAGTGTGTGCCAAGTTCAGATGTTCAAACTACAAAAAGAAGCTATCCAGAATCACCAGCCAGTCCAGAATCATTTATTCTCCATTCCCACCTGCGGTCGTTCGGTCCGACCAAGCTGCCTATCACAAGATGACACACCCGACAGTTATCCTCTCGATAATCGTCTAATTATACAAAAAAAAAAATTGGAGTAAGAACGAAACATCCTGATCTCAAAAGAATGCTTAGAAATGGCTACGAGACTTAGTCCGAGAATCGCTTAGATTTTGTGACCCGACGAAAGGATGCGAGCTAGCGAGGATAACGAAACGGCGACTTTTCATAGAACCCATGTCTAGATTACAAGCACGAACAAAACAGGAATGAGGAAACTTCCACCAGCCAGACAAAAACAACCGCACGGCGTTCCCGGAGACGTGCCGAACGATCAGTCAACGAGGGGCGGCCACTTTCGTTTTAGCAGTCGGTCAGTTGGGCTTACTGACGACGGGCAGCAAAGACTCGGGCAGCTGGGGCTTCTCTTCCAACTTGCTGTACTCGAGGTGGAACTCTTTGGGTACCTTGCGCCAGCTGTTGACATCGAAAAAAAAGTAAGTTCCCCTCTCGTAGAGCGGCGTCTTCTGGACCGGCTCCATGCCCGGCGCTCTGGTCATCCAAGCCCTTTCGTCTTTATGGTATCTCCAATCCCTGTTGTACCTTTATTGCGCAAAACATTTGTGACGGAAAATTAAAACTCATTGTAAACGTAAAATGGCAGCCTAATAAAAATACAAATGAAATAAAAAAATTCCATATTCAGATACCAAAAAACAAAAAACATTGGCCATCGGACATCGATATGTAAGACTTGATAACAACTGATAACCTAATAGAACATGTCACGAGAGCAGAAAGTGCAAAACAACTCACAATTCTGCTGCCACTGCCACCTGGAGGAGATCTCCACCGTAGACATAGAAGAGAAAAAACAGTAGGTCGTCCATGTACCTGTTTAGACGGATGGGTGCAAGTTTGTCTCGTACGTAGACGTTGGCAAGGTACTCTGTAGGTACGTGGTAGTCTGCCATAGAAACAAAGTTTAAAGATAAGGATTAGGAAGAACTTCTTCTGGAAGCCATGAACGAGCTCTGAGTGTGCGGCAGTGCTCGTGATGAAATGTAAAAATTCGAATGCAAAAGAAAATCGTGTAGGAGTTAAAGCGTAAAATAAAAATTATATTTTCAAACTAAAAACACGTCTAGCGGACTTTCACGAAAACATTGAATTGGGATGCTTATGGGCCTGAAATTAGGCTTAGAAATTAAATAATTTATAGCAATAATAACTTAATGTAAACTTCCTTAATTTCTATTGAGCAAACAATTTCACGAATTTCAAAGTATAATCAACAGCTAAATGCTAAAGAAAGAAAAAAGTGCATTCCATTCTCATGCAAATTGCATTGAATTCATCATTCTAGAAAGAGCAGTATGACTCACCAATATCCTGAGGTCTGCACGGAGTTTCAGACCACGGAGACTGAAACGAGGGATAGAGAGGCCTGGGTGTAAAAAGAAAGAAGCCGATTAGAATCAAAGGCAGACGTTCCATCGAAGACGTCCGTTGCAACGAGAGTTTCTACTCACTCGCTCTGATTGAGATTTAATCCTAAGGTGGTGAGGTCAATCCCCGGGGTCAGGGCTACCAAGTTCGGATCGGTGTCTGCTGCCCTGATGAATGCCAGCAATCCGACGACACCGAATTGATCCCCTATCATGCTACTGGGAACGTTCGTCATCGTGCCTGCAAATCGATCGTTGATCATCATTGGCCATTATCTGAGTAATAGTTCCAAGTTCTAGAAGATGTACATGGGGTGCAAGTATAGCCCCAGTACAAGGGGTGCAAGTACAGTCCCAGTACATTGCTGCTCTGCATTATTTAACAAAATATCCTGATGCCTGATCCTTAATGTTAAATGATGTTAATCCAAATGTTATTACTGTTCACCTCTTAAGCACTGATAATATTTAACATTACTCTGCTAGATATGTATCTCTCTTGGAGAGAGAGAGTTTAAAAGATGGAAACAAAGTTTTACCATCTGGATGGGACTGGATGCCTCTTCTTGGGGTTTGACCGACGGTTTTGTCGGCAAACGTTTTGTTGTTGCTGTCCTTGACTGCTACATCATAGTTCCCTCCTGTAGTTGTCTGGCAATTATTTTAAATTACTTATTAACATATTCATCTCAGCTCTGATTGGTCAGAGGGGTATTGAAAATGGATTTAAATGGATCCTTACTGTCTTAATGGAGCTGTCAGTAAAATTGGAAGTTGTGGGATCTGGAAAGAAGTTTTAACAAAATATTTCACGTTATTTATTTAAAAATATTAACATTAAATCAGTATTTAAATTTACGTATATTAAGCAATGAAATGTATACTTTGAAACTAGAAAACTTAGAATAGAATCAAGAGATACAATTTGTTGTCGTTGATGACAGATTCAACAAAACATATTCATGCAACAACAACAACATTAATAAAATGGACACTATTTTATGCTTATATTATTAAAGACATCCAATAAGCATACTTTGAGCCCCAGGCAATGCAGGAAAATCTTCTTGTTGTATCTGAAACTCAGATGTTGGCTCCTGCTTGTTGACCATATTGACTGAAAATTGTGAACGACAAATCATAATTTCAATATCCTAGCAAAATGTCCGTTGACCCGCCGATCTTAGAGATCTAGACCCTTTCTACATGTTGAGCGAAAATAAAAACCGAGTGCAACTTAACCACGACACAGTTAAGGAAATTCCGACGGATTTATAAGCATTGTCAAGAGTGTCAATCCTTTTCAAGGCAAAGTGCTTTATATGCAATATGGTTGATATTTAGCCAGCTAAATAGACCAAATACTTGATGCCCAGTCCACAATCAGAAACAAAAAGGCCAGAAACAATATATTATTTTCAAACAAAACTATATAAAATTATTATATTTTATTATTAATATTATTTTTATTTTATTATATATTATATATATATATACAATTGCCTAAATGCAAACACA
Organism: Hirudinaria manillensis; assembly: GCA_034509925.1. NCBI lineage: Eukaryota > Metazoa > Annelida > Clitellata > Hirudinida > Hirudinidae > Hirudinaria > Hirudinaria manillensis. The sequence continues at coordinate 1,849,275 of CM067535.1, forward strand.
CGCGAATACATGTTGTAACAAGATCTAATTTTAGCAGAAAGTCCACTTAGAGCAGTAACGACGGAATGCAGACTCGGGGATGGTTTTCTTACCATAATTTCGAGTAGGCAAAACTTGGTTCTGAGTTGTATTTCTGCTGCCACCTAAAGAAGGGAACTGAATGTAATCAAGACTTGGACCTGCTTGGTGAGCTATGTCATCTGGATGGATTGAACGAATTCAACTCTATCAATTCACAATGCATCGGGCGTGAACGGATGCGAATTGAAAAACGAACGAAAGAGGATCGACGGATCTAAAACCAATAGCAAACCGACTACTAACTGAATTGACGGGAGAAGTTGGACATTGTGTTGTTTGAACTGTAAAGTCAAGATATTGATTCAATACAATCGGATACATCTAGATAGCGCTCTGCTCTTCTTGGGGCAGACGCATCACGTGCCCACGCAACTATTTACATATCACACGATGTGTGGCCCAGCCAAACCTATAGCAGCATTTCAACTAATGAAGTTATTACTTTTCAATCGTTTACCGAGCAGCGAGTCTCGTACATGTTTATAGATGTACTGCAAAATGGACAGCACACGTTCATTGTACGTATTACATTGCTACATTGCACGCATATTACTTATTAACCGGGCCATAAACCGGGAGAACTCTTGTTTCAGAAAGAAGACCGAACAGGGGTTGATAACGAATTTCAAATAAGAAAACTTAAGCAACAGGCTAGGAGCCAAAGAAGAGAAATTTTAAAAAAATTACAATTAAAAAATATTCTTAACCTGAGCAGGTTGTTTGTTAGTTGATTGGACCTTTGCTTCATTTGGTTGAGATTTTGTTGAGAACTTAACGAAGAAGCTGAAGACATACCCAACATGCCCCTGGTCAAAGGAAATTTTTAAATAAATAAATAATACATTACCCTTACGTACCCAAATGTGACAACTTAGATGTTATATTCCATAAAACACAAGAATAAATTCATCAAGATGCATAAAATCTACATAAAATCTTTCATCAAATGATCTAGTAACAAGTATATCATTTAATTAGATTGTCAAATTCTCACTGGTAACTGGAAATATTAAAAATAATTATAATTATTATTATTATTATTATTAAAAATTACCAAAGTAATTCAAATGAATTCCTCAATTGGCACAAAATGCAGAGACATTACTTATTAACCACAACAAGACAACCACATACTTTGAGGTATCCCATAGAATACTAATCATTCATCAGATTATCTGACCTGAGCATTGGTAACTCAAAATATATGTGATATAATAATATTACATACATTATAGATATATAGATTAAATATATAATAATATTATACCCAAGCAAGCAAAATTAATCAACCTGCTGGGAGATATAGGCTGAGGTCGCGATGATTGATTCTGCTGTAGCGTCAAGTGGAAGTTGGAATTCAAGCCCATGTTGTTGGACATGGTGTTGGGAAACGGGAAGTTCGAGTTGGCGAGAACCCGCTGCGGTAGACCCATGCCTCCTGCACCTAACGGATTTATTAGGAGTAGACGTTAGCTGTCATGCAGTATGCTTGATTGAATTAAGGAAGTCCGACTTTAAAAATTCAATCATAAATCACTTTTGATCACTTTTTCTTACAAATAAATGAAGAAGGAACGTCTGAAAAGTCAGGGTGATAACGATTGCCGATAAATTTCAAAGATGTTAGCCAGTTCAATTTCCATCAAAAGAAAAGCCCAAACCAATTTTTAAGATGCATTTTTAAATGCTTTCGTTATCCAAAGAAAACAAAAACCAAAGGAAAACCCAAATGAGCACAAACTGTAATTATGCACTTAATATTCTCAGAGGCACGATTTGTTGATTACATCAATATCAATAGCCACTATTAACAGTAAAATAAGGATATGAGAGTGATGGCAAGAGATGCATATTGTAGCTGAAACATTAGAAGCTTATCCTCCAAAGTCTGAATCCTTTCTACTCAGAAGTTATGTGATCACTTTACAGCTGGCTCAAACCTTACATGCCACTCGGATCAATTGAAACCTACTTTGGTATTAACAAACAGAGAAATCGTACAAATGCAGAACAGACAAAATAAAGAGAAAACTGAGTAATAAATCATAGTACAATCTCCTGCAGATATTTATCTAGGCACAAAATTTATTTTCTAAAATTTCATTAAAAATCCCAAATCATTGAAATTTGACAACATCAAATTGAAAAAGTTGCTCACGACTTAACCATATAAAACCCTGAACAGGAAATAGAATTATTCCTATGTTACATCACTTTCACCCATAAATCATGCACAGGATGGATTTAATGACTCGAATCAAATATTTAATTTAATAAAAATATTTAAAATGTCAATTCACACATGAATGTCATCAGGCATACTTAACTTCTCCTGAGGAGAAGCACATTTCATTAAAATAGCAAACATTTTCATTTACAAAGTCTTAAAGTAAGCTACACATGGATTGTGAAAATCGCTGACCAACATTCAGCAATTGCCAAATAAATAAATTTAAGCCACACATAGCCGTGCAAAACTTGCAAAACTTAAACACAACTTTGCTTTTCATCGAGAAAAATTCCAAGTTTTGTTAGAGCAAGAATAGCTCTATATGCCAGTGAATTCAAAAATTATTGAAACATTTGCAATAGAATGGACAAGCTAAAGTGATTGTAACATTGATAAATTATTCGTGATTGTACAATGTAAGATGCTCAACTCACTAAAAAACTAAAGTCAGATTCAAATGCACTGCATGCTCAAACTATGGAGCATCAATTCATTAGAAACAGAAAGTAAAGGCTCCCAAAAGACCTTTAATTAAATTATTTAGACGATATTACAGATAATCCTTAGCAAATCAGAGATTTCAGTAAAGAACTCAAATTATTTATGAAATTCTTCAAACTAACCTGACAGCTGGCTGTAAATATTGGAGCCAAATGGCGTCGGTGAGCCCATCATCTACAACAAAAGAATTGCCAATAACAATAATAGATGTTTTCTAAAGATTCTGACGATGTTATGCCAAAGCTTAATCCAAATAAATTTATATCGAACCGTAATTTACTTTTTGGAAAATATTCCCCACACGCCGCAGAGATTTGGATTAAAATCACAATTTTTAAAGTGTGACAAATTGTTGAGAGATTAAAATCCGCAGACACACAATCACACCAAAACTGGTCGCAATTTTGAAAACTT
>CM067535.1:1857500-1862500 GCA_034509925.1 Hirudinaria manillensis
CTATTAAAATGATGATGACGACGATGATGATGATGATGGTGACGACGACGATGACGAGGGCTTAATCGATGATGCCTCAGGCGGAGAAGATGGATGGAGCAATTGGAGATAACAAAAGATGAAGCACGAGCACCACGTAATCGTTACGATGAATTTCCTTTTGCCTTTCTTGCGACAGCATAATCGCCGGTGATAACAATAATAATAATAATAACGATGATGATGACGATGATGATGTTCTTGCCGACGATGCCGATGATGCTGATGACGTCGACACTGACGATGACGATGATATTGTTGATGGTGATGACGATGATGGTGGAATCGTCATGTTGTTTGCTCTTCGAAATTGTTCGAGACTAGGAGATGATAAGTCCTGTCCTGCTTGCGTCTGACCTGCTGACTGCTGGAGCACGAGTGAAAGGTCGGGGTGGGTGAAGAAGCCCCGTTCGAAAGGTCTTGAACCCTACTTGACCTTCGGAACAGCGAGACTGCGGACCTGCAGGGCACGGTCGGAAAACCGCCCTGGAGCTTCGAGAACTTCGGCTTGATGGGGTCCGTTGAGCGTGCCGGCTGTCTCGAGAAGCCTGCGAATGAGTTTCGATTGGTTAATCTCTCGGTTGATTGATTGATTCATTGAAAATAAAAACAAAACAATAATAAACTACAATAATAAACAAGCGATACATAATATAAACGAAATAACAATAACAATAATATAAATAAATAACATAATAATAATAATAATAATAACATAAATAAATAATAATTATAAGATGATAAAAGATGATTGAATATTTCTACAAGATGAGAGTTCGTCAGAGAAATGTATTCGAAAGAACTCAACGGCTCAAGCAGCAGGACATGCAACGTGACCCAGTTATTATTATTATTGTTATATTATTATTATTATTATTATTATTATTATTATTATTATTATTATTATTATTGTTATTATTATTATTATTATTATTACTATTACTATTACTATTATCATTATTATTATTATTATGCGGATCAAAGCATCAGCAGCGCACACTTCACGTTGATTAAATTCAAGGGTTGAAAGGAATTCGACCGAGCAAATTATTTTGCTGAGGCTGGCTTATTGTTACCAGGATCTCCTGATCCGGGGTCAGCAAGACAGGTGAACGCTTGGGGTGGTCACAGAAGCGACCAGGATTTTAAAATTGGTCGAGGGGCACTTGCCCTAGGTACCACTGGTGCGCAGGTGAGGTTTCTGTGCACTGATGTGGGACGTTTGCACCCTTGGGGTGGCCGAATTATGTCCAGCCACTACGTTAAATCTGCCCCACGAGTGCTTCCACGAGCTACGATTTCAATGGCTATTTATGAATTTACTTATTAATAATTGAAGAATTACTTGAATTAATTGAATAACATATTTTTTTATTTATTTCTTTCAAAAATATGTTTATCAGGCTGTCGACATACTTTCTACGTGTCAGCTTCGCGCCCAGTGTAACAAGTCCCTAAACCAAGGAAAATAATTGCCCATCCCTGATTTACACATCCAATGTGAATTGCATGCATGCGTGAATGCATACGGATTCTATGCATCCGAGTGCATTTCTTTATAATAGCATCGATATTCAGTCGAATGAGCGGACAACAGGCAACAATACACGTGTTAATGCCCGCTCGGGTTGGTCTTAACGGTCCATTCATGGCTGAGATGCCGGGGACGCGTTTTATTACTCGGAAACAATTTCGTCTGAAAATGTGACTAATCATATTATATATAAGAGCGGTTTAAATGTGCTCTTAATTTCTAAATTAATTTATAATTATAATTTTTAATTTAAAATTATAATTTATAATTTCTAAAATTATAATTTATAATTTCTAAAATTATAATTTATAATTTCTAAAATTATAATTTATAATTTCTAAAATTATAATTTATAATTTCTAAAATTATAATTTATCATTTCTAAAATTATAATTTATAATTTCTAAAATTATAATTTATCATTTCTAAAATTATAATTTATCATTTCTAAAATTATAATTTATAATTTCTAAAATTATAATTTATAATTTCTAAAATTATAATTTATAATTTCTAAAATTATAATTTATAATTTCTAAAATTATAATTTATAATTTCTAAAATTATAATTTATAATTTCTAAAATTATAATTTATAATTTCTAAAATTATAATTTATAATTTCTAAAATTATAATTTATAATTTCTAAAATTATAATTTATAATTTCTAAATTAATTTCTAATATCTCAATTAACTCACGAAATCTCTAAACCTCTAATGTTTATGGATCAAAACGGATGACAACTAAAATAAAGAAACATAGAAGCTTCTTAAAAGCCACTTCGAAGCAAGTTTCAGTCGATCCATTACGACTGAACAATAAATTGTGTCTTGTGTGAAACCCACAGTGGTTTACATTGCGGTCCGCCATTCAGAATCGAGTGTTGGCAACAAACAAACATACAAAACAACAACAACAACAACATACTGCAACATACATACAGCAACATACATACAGCAACATACAGCAACAACAACAACAACAACAACATACAGCAACATACATACAGCAAGAGTGCAAACGTAAACAAACCGGAAACAAGCCGTCTGATTCAGTTGAAATTTTGCCCCATAACAAAAGATACAGAATGTTTTTTTTTATATAAAGTGCTTGTGCAAATAAATTCAGTATTGTGGAATAATAATAATAATAATAATAATGATAATGATAATAATAATTATAAAATTTAAATTATAGAATTTTTAAGGATATAAATTACTTTTAAAATTATAACCAGTTTATTATGTTCAATCTAATCATTTGACAAACCATTTTACATGAACTAAGAGCGTTTAGATTGAAGCTCCAAACATGCACAAAATGGTCGATCATTTGTATAGCGCTGCATCCTAAGATCTTCTCGTATAATTTTCCAGGGTTAGGGTTAGGGTTAGGACAAGTCCTTCACAAGACAACATCGCAAGACAAGAGAGCCAAGCAATTAACACCTGTGTTGTATCTTGAATTACTTGCTATATAATTAAGGACTACTTGGGAATCCATTATCCACAACTAACAACCTAAAACCACGAAATGAACTTTCGTCTGACCTGATCTTCTGGGGTTCACCTCCAGTTCGTTGATGGCAATGATTTTGGCCCTGCAGAGAACGCACTTGAGGGTGGCAGTCCCTTGAGCGATGACAGTTTGGATGGTCCTGAGGAAGCACCTCTTGCAGAGGACGGCGTGCCTACAGGGTATCGTTTCGATCCGGGCGGGACAAGCCAGGCAGACGACACACTGTTTGGCGGGAAAAGCGTTTCAAAAAAAGGTTAACTTTTTTTTACTTTTATAGATAATTTGTATTCAAAATTTAGTTCGTGGTTTAAGATTTGTCGTCTGATTCAAATAAATTGATAATAATAATGGTGATGATGATGATGATAATAATAATAATAATAATAATAATAATAATAATAATAATAATAATAATAATAATAATAATAATAATAATAATAATAATAATAATAACAACAATAATAATAATAATAATAATAATAATAATAATATTAATAATAATAATAACAACAACAACAACTGGTAATGCCTTGATTGATCCTTATATTTTATTCGATTCTAGTAATGGTCGTTAATAATTCAAGCAAAAACATTTTGGATTAAACTCGAAGACTTCATTAAAGATCTAAAAACTATGACTCCGATCAGACGACGATGGAGTCTCTCTGATTACGGAGCCAAAAAAGAATCAGAAAGAAAATTTTTTTTTCTTATTTTTATTTTTATTTCCTTCTCTAATCGCTCCACGAAAACTTTAATCATGAAATGAATTGAAACGATTTCATTTTTTTTTCATTCACTTAAATTTCATTCACGTCTGCCATCGTCGTCGTCGTCATCATCATCATCATCATCATCTGAAAAACCGAAGAACATCGTGACAACGATGTGACAGAGCAACCAATTTGCAACCAATAGCAACGCCGAGTATCAACCATGAGCTACCATGGCAACGAAAACCAACCTTATAAAATATTTATTGAGCCCTGCACCAATAAACAAAAGTCAACATCCTAAAGAACTCTCCTAATATTTTCGGTCCCCAGACGGGTCAGGGATCACCCATGAGCCACCATGGCAACGAAAACCAACCTTAAACAACCTTAATATTCGTTGTATCCATAGCAACTGTGTACATCCACCGTAACTACAACCATAGTAAACAACACCCAAAAGCATCCACGACGGACGTAGGGTTCCAAAGCGACCTAGCAATGGAACTCGGAGTGCAATTCCATTCTGTCAACGGACAATTAAAAAAAGCTGTTCCCAAAGAAAATGGTGGAAGGAAATCGTAAACGTCTGCCACATTACACCGCCATTATTTCTCGTTTTCCCAGTCCAAACCTCAATATTGTACGACAGCAAAGCGATCAATACAAGTTAATGTCCCGGGACCAACGAGCCAATAAAAGTTTCTGCGATGGCCAGGGCTTGGCCAAGGGTCGGCCTTGTGGTAATTCAAATGTCATTACATTTGAATTGATCAGCGCCCATCTTTGTAATCTTTTCAAGTCTCTCTCAAATTCTCACTGAGGAACGCACGTCTTGAGAAATGCCAGTCAGGCCTTCCAAATGCATTTGTGCATGAAGAGCATTTATATAGCGCCGTATGCAGGGCTCAAGGCTTTTCATTTCATCATCAACTCTTTATGTAGCGCTTATTTGTTCAAATAGAATTTTATTCGGCAAGTTGGCCAAATGCTTGGCTTTCCTGCTCAAGGCAATAATGGCTGCGGTCGTATTCGCCAGAGGACGCCACGTAAATGGTAGTATTGTTAGAAAGTGCCTTAACGTTCTTTCAGGACGCAAAAAGATTTTCAAATATTGGCCAAATAAAAGATAAATTTATAAAAATAAATAAGATTTAAAATAATTCTTTCTTTTTTTTCAGGCAGAATTTCATT
>CM067535.1:1867500-1930000 GCA_034509925.1 Hirudinaria manillensis
CTTTGGTGATGATAATGATACTGATGGTGATGATGATAATGATGGCATTATGTCGACGGTGGTTGTTGTGTTGCTTAAGTGGAGAGGGTTGGTTCAATAGACTGTGGCCATTGCAACAGTTGTTTTGATGTGTCAGTTGTTGTCGCTGTTGTTGTTGTTGTTGTATTTGTTTGTTTGTATGTTTGTTTGTATGTATGTTTGTATGAATGTTTGTATGTTTGTTTGTTTGTATGTATGTTTGTATGTTTGTTTGTTTGTATGTATGTTTGTATGTTTGTTTGTTTGTTTTATTGACTCCATACTCTCGTCACGAACAGCTCTTCAATCATTTTGTTGCGACAAGGAATGAAAACGAATTGATATCAACCCGCCATTAAAAAAGACGTTATTCAAGTGCAACAGGACACTAAATTAATATCAATAGTAGTAGTAATATTAATTAAGTAATAATATTATAATAATAATATTATATTTCGTTATTATTATTATTATTATTATTATTATTGTTGTTATTATTATTATTATTATTATTATTATTATTAATGATGATGAGTAATAAAATTGCTAAATAATGTTATCATTAAGTTGGTCATGAACCTTAATGGCACGCTGATGATAATAACAATGAACATAATTTTAATAATAATTACTCATAACGCTTATTATAATAACGGATTATAACAACAGATACAACGGATGCAACGGATACAAAGGATACAACAGATACAACAGGTACAACGGACACAACAGATACAACGGATACAACGGATACAACAGATACAAGAAATACAACAGATACAACAGATACAACAAATACAACAGATAGCACGGATACAAAGGATACAACAGATACAACGAACACTTGCTCTGCTAAGCGAATGGTCGATAGAAGGCGCCACACAAATCAAGTGTACTCACAAGTTGCGCAGAGTGAACAACATTTGGAAGGGGTGATTGGAAATTATGTATGACAGGTCTTTCGAAATATAAACAACAAACACACAAACAAACAGTCAGAACGGATAGACAGATAAAATAACTGAATGAAATAAAACAAAATAAATAAATAAAATAAATAAATAAACAAATAAACATATCCAAAGAAATAAAAATTTAATTTCCAAATTCAAGACGAGAATTGACAAGACGATCACGAAACAATTCACTTCATGACAACAAAGGAAGGTATCCATAGCAACCGTCTCCTTTTAAAAGTGAATTCAAATGAAATACCGATTTTCTTTATTATTATTAAAAAAAAATAAAAATAAAAAAATAAATAATAAATTTTATCCGAATAAATTTTTTTTCCTGGTGACAAGAATTGACCAATACATTTAATTTCTTAATAAAAATAATTTGCTAATAGAAATAATTTTACAATAAAAGCCAAAGATAAAAAAGCCATTACGACTTCGGCTCAGGTAAAGTGTGGGGAGTGGAAATTAGGGTTTAATGGACAGCCTAATGTACTTTTTAGTGTACCTGTACTTTTAAGTGTACCTGTACTTTTAAGTGTACCTGTACTTTTTACTGTACCTGTACTTTTTAGTGTACCTGTACTTTTTAGTGTACCTGTACTTTTTAGTGTACCTGTTGTACGCTTCCGTCACTTTTAAACTGACCTTTCTCCGGTAATACCGCTAACGATATTAGTAACAGAAGGCAGGGACAAAGGTCAGAAGGTCGTCATCATCATCGTCGTCGTCGTCGTCGAATGACAGTAACAATGACAATAAAAAAAAAAATAATAATACTTTTTTTTTGAATTTTCGAAAATTGTTTTGCTATAAAATTATAACCTCTCAAAGCAAAATAACCCGTTAATTAAAATTCTAACAAACTGTAATAACATTAAAGGCTTGTTATATTCCAATTTAGCCAAATAAAAGTATTATTATTATATTAATTATAACAATACAATTATTAAATTCGCTTATTTTATTTTTTTTACAAGAAACAACAGTCAAAAAGAAAGTGAAATTCGCTTCTTGAAGGCTGCGAATACCAGCACTTTAAGAGCTTTCAAGTAATGGGTTTTTCCAAGTCCCTTTCACAGTCGTTGTTAATCACTGGAGACGATCGAAACAAGAGAAAAGGGAAAGCGAAACTACTTTTCCAACCCTGGGAAACTTTCCGATTTGAGTTTGAACTCCCCGGAGTTCATCACAGGGAAGCGTGACGTCACGAGTCCGTTTGGAAGGATTTTTGATTAAATCCCGAACCTTTCCAAGTCCAGTTCGTTTTTGGAGTACCTAAACATTTCAAATTCATTCCTTTATTATTTCTTCTTTTTTTTTTTTTCTTCTTTTTATTTTTATTTTTTTTTTATTTTTAATTTTTTCTTCTTCTTTTCTGCACTGCGATTGGATCGACGACAACGTAAATCTTGTCTTTTTTTCGGTAGGGGATTTTTTTTGTTTTGTTTTGTTTTGTTTTTCTGTTTATGCGTGCGTGTGCATGTGTGCGTGTGTGCGTGCGTGTGCATGTGTGCGTGTGTGTGCATGTGTGCGTGTGTGCGTGTGTGCGTGTGCGCGCGTGCGAACCCACATTTTTTCATTTTAGAGAGCATGGATTTGGAACAAATTGTACGCTAATTCATTGGAAACATCTGTTGTGACGCGTCGTTCGTTAGACTCGATGTTCGACGTTAACGTTAGATATTAGAAACAGGATACATTTCGAGGTCACAAAAAATGTACGATCATCTTATTCATCGGAGAATGACAAAACAACAACAACAACAGCAGCAGCAACAACAACAACAACAACTTACTTCCTTCAAAGAAATGTTTTCAGAATTCACGGGCACGAATTCTCGCACAAGCTTGGAGCTGTTGCTGTTGTTGCTGTGGATCTTCGTCATTTCGATCTCGTTGTCGACGTCGTTGTCTTCTTGTTGTTGTTGTTGTTGTTGTTGGTGATGTTGGTGGTGTTGTTTGAAGTTGTGTACGTACAAGTAGTCTCCGAGTTCGTCGCTGTTGCTGTTGTTGCTGTTGTTGTTGTTGTTGATGTCTTCCTGCTCTTCCAGATCGTCTAGGAGTTTTTTCTGAATTTAAATTAATTAAAATATATTTAATTAAAACATATTTAATTAAAACATATTTAATTAAAACATATTTAATTAAAACATATTTAATTAAAACATATTTAATTAAAACATATTTAATTAAAACTTAAAATTAAGTCCGAAAATTAAAGCCCAAGATTAACTTGGGATCGAATTAAATTGGAAGACTTTTCTGAACGCAGACTCTTCTCAACAAAAAAAAAAATACAAAAATATAAAAATAAATTTAAAAAATAAAAATAAATAACTGTTAATTTAATTTCAAATCATCAAAAAGGTTAGTTTTGTTTAATTTATAAAAAAATATTAAAAGAATTAAAACAATCCTTCATGAATAAAAATAGTTACTTTGAATATGTAAATTTTAAAGTTATTGCGTAACGACTGACGTCGGACATTAGTCATTTAGAAAGGTTAAAGGTTAGAATGTCAATCAATTTCAATCAATCAACCATCGTTTGAAAACCATCGTGAAAACCAACCGTTAAGTTGCTGAGTCGCTCCAGTTTTTTTTCCATTTTCAGTCGATTCCTGATGGCAACTTTGCTGGCACTGTTGGCATTACCGTCGTCTGAGTTCGAAGACATGCAATTGCTTCTCAGGACTTTCTTTGAGTTCAGACATTTCGTCATGCTGCCTAGAAACTCCACGATCAGAGACATCCTTTCAGTCGGAGAAAGATTCAAAAATGGCCGGTCTTCTTCTTGTACGTGTGATTGACTAGACTACATTTCGTGGGGGTTCCATTTTACAAGAGGCGCTAGCCCTCAGGAATTGGTCTCCTTTCAGAGCCCTTTTCTCGAGGACCGAGGCTTTTTAACCCCTAAAGTGGTTCGCCTGGGATGCACACTCCCTGCACAAGCGTTTAACACCGACGTCATCTCGACAAAATGAAGTCGCAGACACAGGTGATGTTTAAATGTTTCGTGTCGATTTTTGGGATTTCTTTTTTTTTTAGAGAGAGAGAGAGACAGAGAGAGAGAGAGGGGGGAGGGTGGAGAATGGGGAGAGGAGAGTGGGGAGAGATTAATTGATTTTAACCTGTTTTAAATTTTGCTAGACTTCAAAGCTTCGACGGTTTGGGAACATCATGGGATTCCATTGATGTCAAAAGTTGGAAGTGGAAATGAGAAACGAAGACCGAGACGTAGATTAATTTACTTTTAAACCTTTAAGAATGTGAACGTTTACAAACTTCCGGCATAAATTAAAGACGGCCATTTGTCTTCTAATTTAACATTCTCTAAAATTTCCGAAAAGTGATTTTTGGTAACCGATGATCGAATACCGGGCATTTTAAATCATACCCTCTTCGACCGTGTTGTATGCAGAATAGAAACTGTTGCTGTTGTCGTCCACGTTGTTGCTGATTCACACAAACTGAATTGAAAGAAGCAGAGGCGATTATCGCTTCGAAAAGGGGTTCAGGAATAACAGCGAGTTGGAGAAGATGAGAATCCGTAATGAGAATCTCATTCAGCAGACCCAGCGAAAGGCGACGATGGCCGGAATCATGTACGCTTGTACATACGAGAGGCGCACACTTGGCTCGTTTCTGAACTTTCCTGGATTGCTAAGATCGTGCAGGACTCTTCCTGTCGTGTGACGTGACCGATGGATGATCCCGCTCCGTCCCCTCTATCCATCCATTCCATCCACTTGTATATCAGGATACACAACGAACAAGAAACTCTCACCTGAGTCACAAAGTCATCCAAGCGTATCTCAATGACAGGCAATGTCGGCACTTTCGGTGTACGCTAAATTATTGAAGACCCGAGAACTTTGCTCTTAAAATGCTCTTTTTATGCTCTGGGACCACCGATGGTTTTCATTGCGGATGCAAATGTTTTATGGTTGACTTTACAGCTTTTTTTGTTAGCAGCAATGATTGACTCTCAAAAATAATAGCAATTAAGGTTAATAATAATATATATTTATATTGATATTTAAGACGATATTTGATATTTGCCATGAAATAAAAATGATGTAAAAAGCCGAGGAAACAAAATAAAAGATTACAATTTGATTGGTAAAATTGCAAAGAAAAGTCTTGTTCAATTCGGTTGGAATAGCATTCTTAGACGCTATTTCGCACATAGAATTATAAATTTATTATTTCATAATAATTTATTATTTATATTATTATTATATATTTATTATTATTATTATTAATAAATTATGTTACACATCGTCAAATATAAAGACAATTTTGTTTTGCTCAAAGTCATAATTAAAGTCTGTAAATGTCTGACTTGAAATATTTTAGCGTTAGTGAGGAACGTTTGTTTGTAAGCTTGAAAATATAAATTTTAAGTTTAAATTGACACAATATGTTTTTTAGGAGAAAGAAGCAAATACTTTATAATCCTCTGAATGTTTCTTTCTAATCTTTTCTCTAAGATTTTCTTTTAAGAGTTAAAAAATCTGCTTATAAAAATGGCCTCATTCCGAAAGTGGAAGGAACTATAGTACAGCAAATGAGTATAACCATGAAGCTTCAGTTTTACGAATTTTTATAACCAAAATTATTTTATTTGATAATTTTTTTTATAAATTTATATTTTTTTTTAAATCAAATTGATTTAAAATGTAAATTTTAAGATTCTGCTTAAAATGCAAATTAATTATTTTTCTTTTAGTCTCAATGGCGCTTTCAAAAATCATGTGCTGAAGATTTTCGAGCGGCCTGCTCGTAACCGGGTTTTTATTTAAGCGATACAATCTTGTTTACTTTTTAAAAAGTATTCGTAAAATTTCCAGTTAAAATGCAACGACGCATCAGTATCCGCTGTCAGACTCAGTATGTAACCTATGCGTAACCATTTCTGGAATATTTTTTCCTTCAGACTTAATTCAGGCATGGTTTGCCTAACAACCTCTTGCTTGACACAGATCAACCACAAAGGATCGAAATGGATCATAAAACAGTCTCGTTGTGATAAAATTCAAACACCTGCTTAAACCTCACAACTCAATGAAAGAATTATTAAACAAGTTACAAAGTTACCACATCAGGTCCCAAATAAATGGCCATGCATCTCAAAGTAAAATCCCTGCATTTTTTTTATACAATGACAGGTTTTGCACCGACAAGAGAACGATTCGGCGTCTTTGGTCAGTTAGCCGATCGGTTAACCGAATATTAATTAACTAGTCATGAATAAACATCAGAACTCAACTACTGGTAAACCTGACACTTTAAAGTGCATACATTTCAGGTGCAAAAGCATGAACAGATAAACAGTTAGCAAGAGTTTGAAGATTCAATGTGTTTGTTCAGCTTGAAATTAATTATAATATTTTAATGAATTCAAAATAAAATGATTCTTCAGTCACTTAAACAACCGGCAAACAAAAATGTGACGTCTGTCATGCATCTCCATCGATTCGACTTCAATTCAGTCCAAATCTTTCGGCTCTTTTCAGCTTAGCCTCCTGGAAAAAAATGAATGTTAATAAACGATAAATATAATCTTTAATAGGTGCAATGGCTGCAGATTTCTAAAAAGAACCTATAAATTTTGCTCCCAACAAAACCATTTCAGATTATTAACAATCAAAATACTTAGGCAGAGATTATTATTCTGCAGACAATAACTAATTATTAATAATTAGTAAATAATTTATGATAAACAGGCATAGGGTGTACATAAACAAGGAGCATCGATCAAAAGAGATTAAAAACACTTACATCTGCCGATTGAGGAGCAACATTTCCAAAGCGTTGCTGTCTCTTGGTCATCACGGAGGACTGATCCGAAGCGGCCGGCCGTTCCTTCACCTCCCCAAACCTGGCAATCCTCTTTTTTACGGCATCATCATCATCACTTACTGTGGAAGTGGCAGGGGTCGTTAGGTTTCCAGTTAGGTTGAACCTTTCCGCTCTCTTCTTCAGAACGTCGTCGCCCGAGGAGGCGGCGCTCGCCCCGGACTGAAACCTCGCTGCCCTTGCCAACTTCTTGTTTTCCTCGCTCACGACTCCAAATCTTTTCATCCTGTCCATCAGCTTCTTTTGGTCCATGCTCTGTTTTGTCGGAGGGGCCTCGATTTTTGTGAACTTTTGCTTCTTCTCGGGAGGCTCGCACGTTTCGTTCGCCTCGGCTTCCTCGTTCAGGATTTCCTCGGAGAGTCTGCCTTCGTTTGCTTCGGCAGAGGCACCATTAGAATCGTTCGGGGATTTCCCAAGCAGTTCTTCTTCAATAGCTTCTGGCACGTCAGAAACAGTGGAGTCTGCATTTGGATCTGAAAGCAAAGCAATAATGTTAGTAATACATTTAAATAAATTCGCTTGTCGAATAAACAAAATTCTGGTAAAATAAATCAGAATTACTCCTTAGCAGCTCAATGCAAGTGTCTAAGTTCGTTTGATTAACTAAAACAAATTATTGGCGATTCCTAGCTGACGCATTTAAAAATACAATTATAAAAACTCACTGAGAGATTGAAGTAGTCTTGAAATAAGTTCGTTTTTGCTTCCTGCGACGCTGTGCCCCCTTGCTTTGCACATCTTTTTCAGATCCACAAGTTTTAACTTGTTTAGATCTTCGGCAGAAAGATCAGATTTATTTAATATGTCCGTAGTAAGATCCATGGTCAGTCTTAATATCAAGTGGCGAAATGTAAAATATGGGCGATAGAAGATAAAAACTTAATGGCTAGAGTCGTCGAGTAAACAATAGACTAATAAAAAAAAGTCTATATTTAGAGAAATAATTTTTAAAACTTGTTTTTTCTATTAAACCAATCATAAATATTTTTTTGTTTATTGTGTTTTAACAAAGCATTCCTTCATATTAAAAAAATCGCAGCAGCGAGTTACTAGCAAATTACTTTTATTTTTTGAGTTTTGTGGTATTAAAGAGTTAATAAACGGTTAATAACTTTAAAAAATTGTTTGTTAAGCTCATTTATAATAGAACTCTGAATATAATTTTGTTACCCAATTTCTAATGCCAATGCATTTATATCTTCATATATTGGCATATGGCATGAACAGATTAAATGGATATTGCATACAAATAATATTGCGCACTCCAAGTTTTTAAGCTTCTCTGGAAACGGTTGGCAATGTCGGCCGTCGCAAAGTACGTCTGCCATCAGGACCTTGTATAAATCGTTGCAGCCTTAGTGTTGTTGTTACAATGAATGGTCCAAGAAAAAGGAAAATAAAACTACCACCTTTATCCAAATTAAGAAAGTCGTTTCAGATGGAGGTGCCAGAAGGTACTGTTGAGGTACAGGGGGAGCCTAAGATTCACTTGCGAGGATATTATTCAGACCTTCTTGGGCCAAACACTTTTCCAGCGTCATTTCTTTTTGATGGTGCTGAAAATTATGAAAGTTCTCTTTGGAATGCATTCACAGATCAGCACATGCCGAATGTTAGGAGTTTTAATGCCAGTCATGAATTAATCAGCAAAAAAGTGACAGGCGTGCTTAATAAAACAATGAAAGCAGCTTTGCCTGACACTGATTTTGCGGAGAGCTCATATGAGCCAAAGGTCCAACTACCATATGTTGTTCCACCTCGAATGTG
Source organism: Hirudinaria manillensis (assembly GCA_034509925.1). Classification (NCBI taxonomy): domain Eukaryota; kingdom Metazoa; phylum Annelida; class Clitellata; order Hirudinida; family Hirudinidae; genus Hirudinaria; species Hirudinaria manillensis. The sequence goes on from CM067535.1 coordinate 1,876,110, forward strand.
TCCAAGAGAAGTTGAAATATTGAGGCGCAAGAAACAGTTTGCCAGCCTAGATCTAGAAACTCTGTTGAAAAGCCTCAACATTGATTCCAATCTCCTGATGCCAAAATTTGAAGATCTTGACGAGACAGCAGAGAGACCAAAGGTTATTCTGAATTCTGATCCTGAAGATCCAGCACCTTTTCCTTGTTACCTTGATCTTGACCTTTTTGATAATACTGAATATGACTGCAGAAATCCTAATGAATGGATTGAGCTTGGCAGAGTTGATGAAAATGTCTGTAAACCTGTGCCAGGCATTGCCCTTCTTCCTGTTTGGGATGATGCCGGGGAAATTGACAATGATGTTACAAATATTGAATATAAATGGGTGGATGTGGGCATGTTGAGTTATAATTACCAGAATAGAAGATATCTGGTGCAAAAAGTTGATTGCAATGGAAGAGTCCTCGATCATCTTGGCAGACCGACCCTCTTGGGGCCAGATCTAATGAAGCGATCGACAAAGGAAAATGTAATGGGCAATCAATATTGGGTGCCTCGCATTAGGCTCATGTTTAGAGCCGAAGATCCAAGGATCTTTGCAAATCGAGTGGCGGAGGCATATTTCAGCAGAAAAAGAACAGAAAACTTGTTGAGATATGCATTTTATATAGATTGCATGCCCTGCGAGGGAGTGGGAGAGTTAGATCCGGCATCCCTCAAGAAAATGACGGAAACTGCAAAGAAAGCCTTGCCACCTGCTAAGGACAAAGAAAACTTTGAAGATTATGTGAATGTTCTGGAGAAAGAAGTCAAGATGGATTATTGCAGGACAATGAACAAAATCATTTTAAACAAAGTAGTCCAGGAGAATCCCAAGATGTTTGCTTTTGTGACACTTCCTGAATGTGAGCCACAAAAGTACAGAGTAAATGGATGTATATCAGACATGCCTCAATATGATTTCAAGGAATATCTGAGATCTTTTGTTTTCAAAACACTCCTTATCAGGCCTGAAGTAAGTCATGCAATCACCAAAGTGAGAGCTGAATGCCAGAAAGTGGCATCAATGTCTCTCTTTACAACCACCACTAATAAGCCTGTAAAAATTGAGGAGTTTGAACAGATACAGTCTCAAACCACTGCTCAGGTAAATCTTGATCACTTTCATGATTTTTTCTAATTATTTGTTATGGATATGAATAATGGAACTACCTTGAATACAACTTTCATAAATTCTAATTTATGTAAAGCATTTATATTATTATTTTGTGGTAGCAGAAATTGTCAATGAATTTGCAAAGTTATCAGTATCTGAAAAGCTGTCGCATGAAGCTGCAATTATCAAATCTTACAAGCATTGTAAGTAGCTGTAAAACTCTTTTTTTAGGTCTCTTTGAACATGAAGGACAGCTGGATAGCATCTCTAAGAGTGGCAATAAGGACTGCCTTCAGAGATATTGGGAAGGGCTGGTTCAATCTTTATGAGAAGAATTGGGGAGTTTATCTGATATCAAAGATGAAGAGGTTCATGGAGATGGTTAAATTTTACATGCAGGTTGGTGAGATAAAAAAATAAATTCATTATTATAGTATAAAATTGGTTAAACATGTAATTTCCTAATTAGGATGGAACGTAATGAATGTCTTTTGTGCCCATAGGATGCCCTGAGATATTTAGTGCAGGATTCTTTGTCCGGCTTCACTCAAATGATCATTGATGCTTGCAACTCGACCCTTGAACTTGACGAATCATACGAGTGGGAAGAGAGCATGCTCGTCAGCCCATTCAAGCAAGCATTTAATAAATTTTATGAAAAGTCCTTTTTCTCAGTTTATTGATAAATAAAGTCATAATAAATGATAAATAGAGTCATATTCTTAATAAATAAAGTCATATTAATAAGCGATATTAGTCTACCCAAACTTCATGAGAAGGAGAGGATACATTCAATTCAATGGAACTCTTCAAATTTAGCTTATCTTGGAGTCGGTGTTGACATTGAATGTAAACAAATGATTTCAAAGGCCTTAATTTCCGTAAGATACAATAAACCGGTGATAAGTTAAGATGCGGATTTTTATTTCATTTCATCCAGGCCCAAGAGGAATCCCCTAATAAGTTTAGAAATTGGCATTGACAATGGTGAAGTGGTATATTCCTATCCCCTGACAAATGTTTCACCACTTTTTGTCTCCATGTTTGATAGGGCCATTATGGCAGTGCAGAATATCCCCCAATTGGAGAAGGTTTTACATTTACTATTAATTACATTCATATTACATTATGATTTACACTAGTTGACTTTTTTGATATTTATCAATTTCTGTGTCAATCCATGGCTTAATCATCTAAAAGATTAAATTAAATAAAAACTGTTTTCCATGTTTTATCAGAATACAATAAATATTTCTGAAGTGAAATTTTACTACACAGCTCGTCATGGAGGAGATATCCTTCCCCGACGTGACGTTTTTGGAGGCCGTGGGTATGCACGAACCTCAAATCGATGAGCTTAGAAAGATTTTGGTGCAGACCATCAGCAAGGCCATCATTCCAATGAATGCTTATGCTCTCTTGTATAAGCAGTTTGTTCCTATAATTCAACTCGACCAATCTACTCTACCCAAAGAATTGGAGAGCAAAGGATTAACACCGCAGGAGTTGAAGGAGAAGATAGAAATGTACGAAGAAATGCAAGAAAACATCAAGTTACAGCTTCCTTCCTCCATCGTCATCGGACTTTTCCACATCAGCACGGACAATCTGAAGCAGAAGATCATTAAAAAGTGTAAAATACTGAGCGTCACGATACTCGACCTGCTGGCCAAATTGCTCAGGAAACATGCCGACGATGCGTGCGAAGAATACAAGAACATAAGCAAGAAGCTGTTTGAGAGGTCCAATTGCATCGAAGAGGTGGTAGAGAAAAGGGAGTGGATCAAAACCATACCTAGTCGTATGGAGGAGTACTTGGGACTCGCAACCCAAGCCATGGAGGATTACAACCTCATCGAGGGTTTCAATTACAATCTCTCGAACGAAGACTTCAACATCAAATGGAATACCGTGGGTTGGCCCAGGAAGATAAATATCCAGATTGAGAATGCTTTGCAGACTCTGTTGGAAGAAGAGGAGAAATATAAAAAGCTTCAGGTAACAGATCAGAGTCACTTCAGTGACAAAATAGACCTGCTATCCATGCACGTGGCCAACATACCCGGTCTGACGGATATAGGAAAAGCTCATGAATATGCAAATCACTGTAGGAGGCTGTTCAAAGAGCTGAAAGAGGCTCAAGCAGAGGCCGTGAAATATAACAGTAGGGAGAAACTGTTTGGAATGGCAATCACTTCTTATGACAAACTCCACGAATTGATCAAAGATTTTGAACCGTATCGTCAACTTTGGGTGACCGTCTCCGATTGGCTGAGGTGGCACGACAGTTGGATGAACGATCCTTTGCTTTACGTCGATGCCGACATGGTCGAAAAAAACGTCACGGAGTCGTACAGGATCATGCACAAGTGTTACAAGCTGTTTTTCGACGTGCCCGGCATAGGGCACGTGGCAGAAACCGTGAGGGACATGATAGAGAACTTCAAGCCCCACATAGCCCTCATTCAGAGCCTCCGAAACCCGGGCATGAAACAGAGGCACTGGGACATGCTCGCCCTAGAGATCGGCTTCCTGGTGAACTTAAAATCCGAACTGACGTTCGCAAAGTGCTTGGACATGAAACTTCAGGACCACGTCGAAGTCATTCAGAAAATTGCCGAGATAGCTGGCAAAGAATACAGTATCGAGAAGATCCTCGAAAAGATGGCCAGCGAATGGGAGAACGTCAATTTCGAAGTTCTTCCGTACAAAAACACCGGCACGCACATCATCAAAGTGGGGGAGGAGATTGGGCAGATGATGGACGATCACATCGTTTTGACCCAAGGTCTTTCCTTCAATCCTTACAAGAAGCCATTTGAGGATCAGATCAAACATTGGGAGTCTACTCTTACAACTGCTCAGGTTGGTATTATTATTTTTAATTTTATTATAACTTATTATTATTATTTATAATATTTAATTATACTTGAACATTTCTATATATTGATGTAATAACAATATGTAATTTGTTTTTTAATGAAGGAAGTGCTGGACATGTGGCTTACTGTTCAAAAACAATGGCTTTATCTGGAGCCGATATTCAGCTCCGAGGACATCATGAAACAGCTCCCTGTTGAGAGCAAAAGGTTCCAAACTGTTGACAGGTCGTGGAGGAAGATCCTTAAGAACACCATTGAGACACCCAAAGTGAATTTTTGTTCCCAAACACAATATGTACTATTAGTATCAAGTACCAACTAATTCGTCTCATGTGAAACTGAATAATGGTTTCTAAAATATTTATATTTATTTTTTATTATTTGTTTATATCAATTTTCAAATGATAACAGGTGATAACCCTTTGCAAAGATGTCAATCTCCTCATGAGCCTGACAGAATGCCATGGACTTTTGGAGCAGGTCGAGAAAGGATTGAGTGATTACTTGGAAACGAAGAGAATCGTCTTTCCAAGGTTGCCCGATCTCTTCCAATGTAGTAAAAAAAAGAATAAATAAATAAAAATTAAGAAAAATTACTAATAAAAATGAAAATTTAATTTTTAACCGTTTATATTGATATTGATAATCATAATAAAGTGAAATTTAATTATGTAATTTCAGTAATTTTCTTGGATATCTGTACGATTGTTTGCATTAACCATTTATAAATTAGCTTGTTATAAGTAAACAATCACTACAATATCAGTTTGTTACATCTGATCATAAATAGATGTTCAGTTGTTCAATTTCAAGCATGTAAGCATGTAAAGTACATACGTAATCCAGGTTTTACTTCCTTTCTGATGATGAACTGCTGGAGATTCTCTCGCAGACAACGGATCCTTCTGCCGTCCAACCTCATTTGAAGAAATGCTTCGAGAACATTGCCAAGGTCGTCATTCTAATCGTCTTTCTAATTGTCCACGATTTTCTAATTTCTAATTTAAGGCTTAAATCATAAATTAGCTTTGTTTTCTAATAATGTACTAATTATCATTTTCTATGTTCATGTCCACATCGTGGAGTTAAACGAGACTTCAAAGGATTGATGAAACATTTAGAAATTTAATATGTTTCCTTGAATTTGAATTGAATTGTCGATTTTTACATTAACTGATACAAATTGAAAAAAAAATACATGAATAAATACTTAATGCGAAATTGGCTTTGCGACCTTAAATCCAGGTGACCTTCAGTGAAACGCAGGAGATCACGGAGATGATATCCAGCGAAGGCGAAGTGGTTTCGTTGTGCCGATCGTTCAAGCCGGAAGGAAACGTGGAGGAGTGGATGTTGATGCTGGAGAGCATCATGCAGGAATCTCTCAAGACCCTGCTCAGGAAAGCACTCGACGATTATGCCAAGGTCTGTTTAAACTGCCTCAGTTTGAAGAAAGTCTTTTTTTTTAACAAAATTCATTCATTAAAATCTAAATCTTCAAATATAATCTTTATGTTTTAATCTTTATGTACAATTGGAGAGACGATGAGCAGTTAAACGAGTTATACCAGTTATACCAGTGGTTAAACGAGCATTAAATTAATATTAATAAATAAATTATTTGGATTCCGATGGCAGACGGCAAGAAAGGATTGGGTTCTATCCTGGCCAGGTCAGCTGGTCATCGCAGGGTCTCAGACTTATTGGTCGTCGGAGGTGACCCAGTCCATTGCCGGGAACACGATCATGAATTATCAGCTGCAGTTGCTCGACCAGGTACCATCTTCGTTGTCGTCATCATCATCTTTCTTCTCTTTATCGTTTGCAGTTTTTTATGTATGTCATGTCATTAACTAAATTATTACTAAGTAAGTAAATAAATATGTAAATGTGATTAAAAATGTGATTGGACGATTAAAAAAGGTGTGACCAATAGCTTGAATTCATTTTACTTTTAATCATTAACATAAATTATTCACGGTTTTTTTATGCTGCTGCTGCTGCTAATGTTATCCATTTATTATTATGTTCTAATCTGCATATCTTTCAAACCTTTCTTGCCAGTTGGACGACCTCAGGGACTTGGTGTCGGGGAAGCTGTCGAAGATGTCACGACTCATCCTATCGGCTCTGATCGTCATCGACGTCCACGCCAGGGATGTCGTGTCCAACATGATCAAGCAGAAGGTCAAGGACATCAATGACTTTGAATGGATCAGTCAACTCAGGTATTATTAATTTTCAATCTCAACTTGACTATATCAACTCAGGTGTTATTAATTTAATTTTGACTTTAACTTTTTAACTAATCAAGCATTTAACTCTAGAAAGGTACTAAATCGGGTCCGCCATTTTCGTAACGAGTCGTTAGGTATTATTGGATGAGGGACTCCTTCTTCATCCAAGCTGTCAACGCTGAATTCGAGTACGGCTTCGAATACCTGGGGAATTCCGGACGACTCGTCATCACGCCCCTGACCGACAGGTGTTACCTCACTCTGACCGGAGCTCTTCACCTCAAGTGACTCGGGATTTTTGAGATTTTAAATTTAATTATTTTTAATATTATTATTATTATTATTGTGATTATTATTTTAAGATATAAAACCATTATTTAGATTGAGTGATGGGTTGAATATAACAAAAATAAGGATTGAAAAATTACTAAGCACCTTTGAGAACCAATTAACCTTTGAGAATAAATTAATTAATTAACTAATTTGTAATTAATTCGGTTCAAATGAGACGTTGCACTTGATTGCATTCATTTAGATTTGGTGGTGCACCGGCAGGACCTGCGGGGACGGGGAAGACTGAAACGACAAAGGTTTTGTGTTTTGTTCTCCTTTCAGTTTTATAATTTCCTTTTAATTTTAATTAATGAATTAATTAATTTATTTATTAATAAAAGTTAATTAAATTTTTTGTTTATTATGATGATTAAATACAATTTTTTTAGTTTTACAATTTCCTTGTTCCTTATTCTATGTTTGGATAATTGAGGCGAAAGTTTGTGATGCAGAGAGTCATAGCCTGATATTTGTTTATTTATTTGTTTGTTTATTTATTTATTTGTTTATTTATTTGTTTATTTATTATGGTGATTAATATAAAATTTTTCATTTCAGGATCTCGCAAAAGCGATGGCAATTCAGTGCGTGGTCTTCAATTGTTCCGACCAGTTGGACTTCCTTGCAATGGGAAAGTTCTTGAAAGGTTTGGCGAGGTGACATTTTAATAGTTTGTTGGTTTAATAGCAATATTATATTTAATAATATTTGCAATAATAATAATAATAATAATAATGATAATGATGTCATCATCATTGTTATTATTATTATTGTTGTTATTGTTATTATTATTATTGTTAGTATTATTATTACATTATTATTATTATCATCATCATTATTATTATTGTCATTATACATTCACTGTAAACCATGGGATGTAAACAATTATAATTTATTCAATGTTTATGGACTTGTTAATATTTGTTCTAGCACGTGTTGGCACCGTTAATCACTACTTTTTGTGTTGTAATCATCGAGGTTTTTAAAATAACATATAAGATTATCTGTTAAATATTTTCAAATGGTTTTATTATTTAAAAAAATTTTTTTTGACTCAGTTTAAGTTAAATTATGTTTCAGTATCTGTCATCATTTTAATTTCTTCCAATCACTTTCACGACAACAACAACTTATTTATTCAGTTCTGGTGCATGGGCCTGCTTTGATGAGTTCAATAGAATCGATGTTGAAGTGTTGTCCGTAGTTGCACAACAAATCACGACAATACAAACTGCCCAGCAACAAAAGGTCAACATATTTGTTCCATAGCTTACTTTTGCATGGACCGTGAAAATCAGAAACATTTACTCCAAATAATTCCACAAATAATCCTTTTTATTCACTCCTTAATTAATTTATTATTTTAATTTTATTGCAGATGCACCAATTAAAACCTCTGTGATAATTTATTCGTGTCGTTTTAAGAGCTCAAAGGATCAATCTGTCGTTTTTAGGTGGATTCGTTTATATTCGAGGGTGTTGAGATCAACCTGAAACCGTCCTGTGCCATTTTCATCACCATGAACCCCGGTTACGCGGGCAGGACCGAACTCCCCGACAACCTGAAGGCCCTCTTCCGACCGGTGGCGATGATGGTCCCCGACTACGCACTCATCGCAGAGATATCCCTCTTCTCCTACGGATTTTCCAACGCCAGGAACTTGGCAAAGAAGATCGTCATGACGTTCAAGTTATCATCGGAACAGCTGAGTTCACAGGTTCACTGGTTTCGAGTTTTTGTTTTAAGTTTTAAGGTTTGAATTTATTGCTATTGAGATTAATGGAATTTTAATGAGATGCCAAAGCTGTATAAGTGGTTAATTAATATGTTATCTTTGATGACCCGATGATTAAAACATAAACAACATTTGGATTGTTTGCCTTGCAAACTTTTGCCGTAATCTATATTTTTGTCTAAAGTCTCATCTCTCTCTTTTAACAGGACCATTATGACTTTGGTATGAGAGCTGTCAAGTCAGTCATATCTGCAGCTGGAAATATTAAAAGACAGAATCCAAAACTTAATGAAGTCAGTATTCATAACATCACTTTAATTGCATTCCATGGAGAACATGGTCGACTCAAATTTTTATTAGCAGGTCTTACATCTTCTTAACATCTTTTTTCCAGCACCTATAAAGCAATTCCATTGAAATTTAATTCTAAATATTAGAAAAGATAATTGAAAGATAATTAAAAGCTTAAACGTATATGACCTTTGACCCCATCGAGGACCTGATGACCTTGAGAGCCATCCGGGACGTGAACGTGCCCAAGTTTCTGATGGACGACCTCGTGCTCTTCAGTGGCATCGTCAGTGACCTCTTTCCAAACATTGTGTCCGGTCATTTAATCTCTCTTTGGTTTATTATAACTTAAGTTATTATAAACATTTAGTTTATTAGTTATTATTACTATTAAGTTTATTACTTAACGATGATTCAACTTTATAACGTTATGCAGGGAGGAACCAATCGACTATGGTTCCTTGATGACTGCCCTCAAGGACATATGCATCAAAAAGTCTCTCGAATCTATCGAGGGTCAGCATCTTTTCATACTAGTGTCATAGTAATAGTGGAGATAATGATGTGATGCTTTAAGGTGATGATGATGGTGATGATGATGACGATGCTTTATGGCAGGTTTTGTCAGCAAATGCATTCAACTATATGAAACAACTGTGGTCAGACATGGCCTCATGCTTGTAGGACCAACTGGATCTGGTAAAACCAAGGTGGAATTATTTGCTGAAATACATTTTCCAAAAATTGGATTTTAGGATTATTTTCTTAAAATACTTCAAATGTTTTCTCTGACACTTTCTACGTTCAATGTATTGTGGTAACTGGCGTGATTTAAGATGTCTTCTTAAGTTTTAACATCACTCGTTTTGAATCCACAGTGCTATGAAGTCCTGCAAGAAGCCCAAACCTCTCTGAAAGGACAAGTTTCCCCATCAGGTGCTCTGTTTGAAACCACATACACCTACATAATCAATCCAAAGTCCATCACCATGGGACAGCTCTATGGAGAGTTTGATCTTCAGACTCACGAATGGTCAGTACTTCTTCTTCTGCCCGTACTGGTTGCCCGGTACTGGTATTTGTGCCTGCCACTATATATTCGTTGCTCTGTTCACTTTGTTGAAAATAAATAAATTATTTAATTTCATTTTACGAATATACTGGGAGCAATAATAGAGTTTATAAGATATATGATTTTTTTTTTTATAATATATTCAATTTTTTAATATTAATAATTTATTGAAGGACTGATGGGATCATCTCAACCTTGATGAGAATCGGAGCAGCTGCCACTGATTCGGACAAAAGGTTTCGAATCTATTTTTTCTTGAAATCCTCAACAAAAAAATAATTACATTATTGCTCATTAAATTAATAAATAATTGTAAATATCTAAACTACTACAGTAATGTAATACTAAAAAAGTTTGATAACAACTTCTTCTAAACTACTATAGTAGTGTAATGTAGTAGTACTACTAATGTCATGAATGTAATATTAAAAAAATTTGTTAACAACTTCTTCTTCAGATGGTACATGTTTGATGGACCCGTGGATGCCGTTTGGATCGAAAGCATGAACAGCGTCCTGGATGACAACAAGAAACTCTGCCTCACCAGCGGCGAAATAATCAAAATCACTGACGTGAGATGAACACTTTGTCACCTTCCAACCAGCAGTCACTTTTGAACTGTAGTCCCGAGCTTAAGCAAACAAGTCAAAGTCATTCTCTCGTTCGAAGTCGTTCCCTCGTCCAAAGTCATTCTCTCTCTCGTTCAAATGAATTTAAAGCAAGGCACAAACCACGAATGCAAACCACATTGCAGAACATGACCCTGATGTTCGAAGTGGAAGACCTGGCCGTGGCCTCCCCGGCGACCGTCAGTCGGTGCGGAATGGTTTACCTGGAGCCCGGCATCCTGGGCCTCGATCCTTTCGTAAATTGCTGGCTCAAGGATTTGTGCCCGAACCTGCAGCCGTTTCAGAAGAGACTCAAGGAACTCGTCGATATCTTTTTGGAGGTCGCGTGCACTTGAAGTCTACATTTTATGATGGCACTTTGTTCAATAGCAGCTTTCAATGCTCTCGTATCTGATCAATTTGGCATTAGCATTTATTTGTTTGCTTGTCCACTTTATTTTTCAATTTGTTTATTAATAATAAGTTTTTTTTGTTTGCTATTAATGCTCTTTGAATGCTCTTTGCATGTTAAGAGACTAATGGTCTTAATGGTAATGTTTGTTCTTTCAAACTATTTTTCAGCCTGGAATCAGAACCGTGAGAACGAAATGCTTGGAGATGATTCCCTCCGTTGACTTCAACCTGGTGCACAGTCTCCTCAAAGTCCTTAACTGCTTTTTCAGGCCATTCATGCCAAAAAATGTGTGTTCCAATCAATATTAGATGTATTTATTATTATTATTGTTATTATTATCATCATCATCATTATTATTATTATTATTATTATTATGTAATTTTATTGCATTCATACGTGACAAGGTTTGTGATGGAATTAAAATTTCCACCTTCAATTACGTATTATTCAAATTTTAATTATGAATTATTTCGTTTTAAATGTTAATTAATTAATAAATAAATAAATAAATTATTTTCTATGACAATATTTTTGTTTTAATTCAGAAACAGCCAATTCAAATGATGGTTAGTCCTAGGCATCTGCTTATCTTTGAAGAACTTTAAAGAATTGTACCAAATTATTATTATTATTATTGTTATTATTATTATTATTATTATTATTATTATTATTATTATTATTATTATTATTATTATTATTATTATTATTATATTTTATTATTATATTTTTATTATTATTATTGTTATAATCTCTGTAATTAGTTATTTTTTCAGCTGACATTATTATTAACAGTTAGACGAACATTAATTAAGATTTCAGCAGCATTTGATTTTATGGCAAGGCATAACCTCAAGTTATTCTTAATCTCAGGTCGTTCTAAACTACTTCATGCTTTTATTATTCAATAGAATTTCGAGCCCTCTTCAAATGCAAAAATCTTGCACCAACCCGAGATCATAGATTATTGGTTCTGCTTCGCCGTCGTCTGGGGTCTCGGAAGCACCTGCAATGCCGAGGGGAGGTCGAAATTCAATCACTGGATGAGAAAAGCCATGAAGAAGAATAAGGTCAGAGTTCATCAGCAGATATTTAACAATTTATGGACAAAGACTGCATAGGATGAGCTTAAAATTTTAATATTTGCAATACATGCTTATAAAGGAATAATGCACATCTCTTTCTTGTACATGGGGTTGTTTCTAATTCAAAGACCATCAACTTGACTTGGACAAAATTATATTTATGAAATTATTTCAAAATATGAAATATTTTTATGAAAACATAAGTTTCTTGTTTTATATTGATATTATTGGTTAAAAGGAGATCTTAGCATTCATCAATTCATTCAGATTTGTGAATGCTTTTGCATGGGAACATATCGAGTGTAATCTTTTTGTAATCTTTTGTAATCTTTTTGTAATCTTTTTGTAATCTTTTCAAGATGGAGAATGCTTTCCCAGTTGATGGATTGGTATACGACTACTACCTGGATGATGGAGGGATAAGCATTCCACACGATGATGAAGACAAGGAGCTTGAGCTTGCCACTGTCAGTTGACATTAATTTTTTAAAACAATAATAATAATAATAATAATAATAATAATAATAATAATAATAATAATAATAATAATAATAATAATAATTATAATAATAATAAAAGCCCTTATTTAATTTGGCTTTAACATTAATTAATAATAATAATAATAATAATAATAAAAGCCATTATTTAATTGGGCTTTAACAATAATTAATAATAATAATAATAAAAACCATTATTTAATTTGGCTTTAACAATAATTAATAATAATAATAATAATAATAATAATAATAATAATAATAAAAGCCGTTATTTAATTTGGCTTGTATGCTTCTTGACAAAGATCTCTTGGAAACACTGGATGGAAGACAAACCCGACTTTCGCCTGTCGACAAGCATTTCCTTTGCCGACATCATGGTGCCCACCATGGACACCGTCAGAAGCACTTACATGCTCGACTTGCTCCTCACCAATGACATACCTGTGAGTTCTCATGACATCCTGGGTGCGATGTCATGAGATTCCTCTTTTGTGCTTCTCTGTTTCTTTCTGAAATTATTTTTCTTATTAACCTTATTCTAATAATCTTAATAATATTTTATTTATTTTATTTTTTTATTTTATTTTTACAAACTGACATCTTTACTTTAGTAAAGTAACTGACGACTTTAACATCTTAATAATATCACATGTTAATAATATTACATCTTAATAATATTACATCTTAATAATATTACATCTTAATAATATTACATCTTAATAATATTAACATCTTAATAATATTAACATCTTAATAATATTAACATCTTAATAATATTAACATCTTAATAATATTACATCTTAATAATATTAACATCTTAATAATATTACATCTTAATAATATTAACATCTTAATAATATTACATCTTAATAATATTACATCTTAATAATATTACATCTTAATAATATTAACATCTTAATAATATTACATCTTAATAATATTACATCTTAATAATATTAACATCTTAATAATATTACATCTTAATAATATTAACATCTTAATAATATTACATCTTAATAATATTAACATCTTAATAATATTACATCTAGGTCATGTGCGTCGGTCCGACCGGAACCGGAAAAACTCTGACGATTTCAGACAAGCTCTCTCGAAACATGCCCAACTACTTTTTGTCGGAGTTCATCTGCTTCTCTGCCAAAACAACTTCGAATCAGACGCAGAACATGATCGACGGGAAATTGGACAAGAGGTTTCCATGATGGCTTATCGTTTACTGAAATATTTGTTTATTTATTTGTTTGTTTATTTATGTATTTACTAATTTATTTATATATTTAAACATCAAACTGAAGGGTCTTTGAGACCACTAATGCAAGTATGTATAATTTACAGTATAAATATTGTTGTGTCTGTGTTGAGGTTAGACAACGTATTATTTATAATTCATAACAATTATACTTTAGGAATAATATCAATTGAGTTATTATCACTATCATAATTGCCATCCGTGCAGACGTAAGGGAGTTTATGGGCCTCCAGTTGGAAAGCACATGGTGATCTTTATTGATGACTTCAACATGCCAGCTCTTGATATGTATGGTTCCCAGCCATCCATCGAGCTCATAAGGCAGTACATGGACTTTAAGGGCTGGTATGACTTGAAAGCTATAGGTTAGGACAAATAAAAATACACTTTTTATGTTTTATTATTATAATTATAATAATAATAATAATAATAATAATTATTATTATTATTATTTGGTCATTATTACTATTAAAATTATTAATCTAAGTTACTTCCGAATGCAGGTGAATTCAGAAAGATGCTGGACCTCAGTTTCGTGTGCGGCATGGGTCTGCCAGGTGGAGGCAGGAATCCGATAACGGCGAGACTGATGCGACACTTTGTTTACATCGTCTTCACCGAACTTGAGACGAGCAGCATGATAACCATCTTCAATGCCATCCTCAACTCCAGGATTGGTCGGTTCAGTGACGTCTGCTCGTATTTGCTGTTGTTATTTTTATTCAATTTTATTCTATTTCTGTCTCTAAAATTGCTTTCAGTCTGCAGTCTGGCTTTCTTTTAGACATTAATATCGACCACTAAGTCTAACAAACACATCACTAATTATTTTATATTTTATTCGTTTATCGATAATAATAATAATAATAATAATAATAATGGTAATAATAACAGTCGTAATGGTTAATGAATAAAGGACGATAATTCTCGTAGAAGCAAACCTGGACATAGCCTCTTATGGCAATGAATTGGTGAAGTCGAGCATCAACGTCTATAACACCGTCATCACTCAACTCCTGCCCACTCCAACCAAGTGCCACTACTCCTTCAATCTCAGGGATTTGTCCAAGGTCTTTCAAGGAATGCTGATGGCCGAGATACTGAACATCCAAGTGAGGATTTGGTAATTTTTTAACAATTAAGAATCGATCGAGCTACACATAAGCAAGTACAAATTACCAGTTCAAATTATTATAAAGGAAATCGTGAATGAATCTGTATGTGCAACATTGCATCTGAATGCCATATATTTGAATATATTATTTATATAATATGTATTTGACTGCCAATATATTTGAATTTATTATTTATATAATATGTATTTGACTGCCAATATATTTGAATATATTATTTATATAATATGTATTTGACTGCCAATATATTTGAATATATTATTTATATAATATGTATTTGACTGCCAATATATTTGAATATATTATTTATATAATAAGTATTTGACTGCCAATATATTTGAATATATTATTTATATAATATATATTTGACTGCCAATAGAACCTTCCTCAGCTACTGAAACTGTGGTACCATGAAAACCAGAGGGTCTTTGCAGACAGGTTGATCAATGACGACGACAGACTGGCCTTCGCCTGGTTTTGTGCGACGGAGATGAAGAAGTCGTTCGACCTCGAATTCAACGACGTCATCGGAAGGGAATCGGTCCTGTACTGCCACCAGGCCTCTCAGAACACCGCTATCGACAGGACTTATTTAGAAGTGACCAGCACCTCACAGGTACTCGTCTTTCTACTTAACTGGTACTCGTACTCGTGATTTCTTCTGCTGTTGTTTTCTTTTTTTTTTTTTGATGAAACCTTTTATTTTTTTTTATTTATTTATAAAGTTATTATTTTTTTATAACATTATTAATATTATTTCTAAATTAATATTATTTTTAAATTAACTTTAAGACGTAGAATGAGCTGTGAGTTGATAACAAAGTAAAATTTATACGTCATCAAAATAGAGTCCCTCACACTCTCCTCCTCTTCTTCCTCCTCTTCTTCCTCCTCTTCTTCCTCCTCTTCTTCCTCCTCTTCTTCCTCCTCATCTTCTTCCTCTTCTTCCTCCTCTTCTTCCTCCTCTTCTTCCTCCTCTTCCTCCTCCTCTTCTTCCTCCTCTTCGTTTCACTTTTAAACAGCTAGTGAAAACTTTCATGGAAGCAATGGAGGACTATAATCAAGTGAACCTCAAGAAGCTCAATTTGGTCCTCTTCAGCGACGCCGTCAAACACATGTGCAGGATCCTGCGCATCATCAGACAACCTCTCGGCAATGCCCTCCTTCTCGGCGTAGGGGGCAGCGGCAGGCAGAGTCTGACCAAGCTGGCCAGTCACATGTGGGCTCGATAGCTTGCCTAATGAAATGTTTATTGAAATACTAACTAGCAAATCCTGAATTTGTGAGCAGCTGATTTGCATTAATTATACATTAATTATTCATAAATCTTTTAACAATCTGTTAGGGTTAGGGTTAGGATTAGGGTTGGGGTTAGGGTTAGGGTTTGAGAAGCGATGTTTAATCTTATGAATAACGATGCAGGTCTGAGTTTGAGCTCATTCAGATCGAGCTGTCCAAGAATTACGGGATTGCCGAATGGAAAGAGGACTTGAAGAAGGTGATGCTCAAAGCAGGTCTGGAGTTCAACCCCATCGTCTTCTTCTTCAGCGACACTCAGGTGAAACATTCTTTGGAAAGCAGCGACTTTGCAGACTGCTTTCCTCTGTTAATAGAATCGTCTGTCAAATTATTTACATGACTAAAATAAATAACATGTAAATAACGCGTGCATATCAAAACCTTATCCGTGATATCCTTGCAGGCTCTCGTCCTTTGTCGATAGAATCGTTTTGATTAAACACTTCGGTATCTTGTCGATACCATATCCTTGATATCATATCCATGATACCATATCTATGACACCGTATCCATGATATCATATCCGTGATAGCATATCCGTGATACCTTGCAGATAAAACACGAGTCATTCCTGGAGGACCTGTGCAACATCTTGAACTCTGGCAGCGTGCCAAACATCTACACGGACGAGGAACTGGAGAACATCTACACTCAGACCAAAGCCGCAGTACTGGAGGCGAATCTCATTCCCACTAAGACCATCATGTACTCCTTCTTCACCAAGAAAGTCCGCTCCAATCTCCACACCGTCATCGCCATGAGGTGTCTCGTAGCTCATTAACAAGATAAATAAGTAATAAATAAATAAATATAATTAGTAAATTATAATTTAATTATGTAACTATAATTAAATAAAAATAATTAGTTATAATAATTATGATTATAGTTAATTTAAATAATTGATCGTTCAAATAATTAAATGAAATATAATTAATTAATTGATCTATTAAACAGTCCCATGGGAGAGGTGTTCAGGTCCCGACTGAGGCAGTTTCCAGGTCTGGTGAACAACTGCACCATCGACTGGTTCAGCGAGTGGCCTGAGGATGCCCTCGAATCTGTGGCCAAGAAGTCACTGGAGGACATGGAAGGGTTACAGGACGACTCACAGGCCATTGTTGATGGATTGGTGGGTCACCCTTTAGTGGTCAATGGGGCAGCTTTTATTTCATTTATAAATTTAATTAGCATTTAATGCACAGGATGGGATGCAGTTTAATTGATTGATTGATTGATTGATTGATTGATTGATTGATTGATTGATTGATTGATTGATTGATTGATTGATTGATTGATTGATTAATTGATTGATTGATTTATTGATTTATTGATTGATTGATTGATTTATTTATTTATTTACTCCTTCCGTGTTAATTTCTTTCAGCTTTAAAAAAATATAAAAAACCGTTGATATGAAATGATGCTTTGATGGTGCGATGTTTTTAAACCTTAAACAATTGACAATTGAGTCTGGCTTTCACACCAGTGAATTGTAATAAACCTATCAACTGCACTTTAAATAATTGTTTAAACACAGAAACAAATTGAGATTTAATTATCCTTGCAATTTGTGCTCAAATAATGTGCTCGTACGAAAGGTGAAGATGTGCAAGGAGATCCACCTGAGCGTGGAAGAATCGTCCAGGTTGTTTCAAATGCACCTGAGCAGGAGCAATTACGTCACTCCGACGACTTACCTGGAACTGCTCGTCCTCTTTAAAAAGCTGCTCAGCAACAAAAAAACGGAGCTAACAACTGCCTACAGCAGGACTAAAACCGGATTGGACAAGGTCTCGTGACGATCGTTCGATTCGTTTGCATATTTTAAATATTTAAATTTTTTTTGGATCAATTTGTTTATAAATTTTTTATAATAATTTAGTAAACAAAGTAAAGTAAAAAGATTTTACTTATTTTAAAACGAGTGGTTGTGACATTTGTTTTCATTAATGATTAATTAAATAAAATAAATTTTAAATTTGCATCCAGCTGTTAACAACTGCAGAGGAGGTGGCCGTCCTTCAAGGCGACCTCGAGGTCATGCAACCGCTTCTGGACGAGGCCACCAAGGAGGCTGAAGAAACAGTTGCCAAGATCAAAGAGGACACGGTAATTATCTGTTGGCACAGCAGACATTGTTGAAGCTATTAAAATAACTCTAATTCTACTGATGATGATAGTGATAATGGTGATGATGATGACTTGATAACGGTGATTATGATTCTCATATCAGAAAATAGCAGAGGAGACGAGGGTAGCCGTTCTCATTGAGGAAACGAATGCAGACATGAAGGCCAAAGATACGCAAGCGATTGCAGACGATGCACAAAAAGATCTCAACGAAGCCCTTCCTGCTCTTGTAAGTAACGAATGAATTGTTTGTTTTTGTTTATCTCTGATTTATTGGTTATAAATCTTTGTTTTGTTTCTAATGCATTAAACATATGTTATCTATTTATAGGCCGTATTTAATTATTAATGTCGTATTATTAATATTAATGTTGACTTTCATTTGAGGGGTGTATCAATTAAATTTTTCACTTTTGCAAAAGGATGCAGCCTTGGCCAGTCTGAAGACCCTCAACAAGAATGACATCGTGGAGGTACGGGCTCTTCAGAGGCCCCCAGATGGTGTTAAAATGGTCATTGAAGCCGTTTGCATCATGAAGAATGCCAAACCCAAGAAGATTTTGGATGAGAAAGTATGTATATATTGTTATTATTATTATTATGGTTGTTTCTAATTTATTATTTCTTAAATTCTGACTATTGTTGTCAGTATACCTTATGTCATATTCATGCTTAAGTGTTGACCATTTGTCCTTCATTTCATCCTTCATTGTAAAATTTCATGAGGATCAATTGTAAGCAAGCATCGGTTATTTAAGTTATTTAAGCATTCAATTATTGGCAAACTAATGGCTTTAATTACATTGTAATAACATTGTGACAGGGTGGCAAGAAAGACGATTATTGGGATGTCGGCAAGAGTTTGCTGGTCGAGCCGCAGAAATTTCTCGAGAGTTTGTTCAAGTTTGACAAGGACAACATCAGTGACTTGACCATCAAATCCATCCAACCATACATCGAGAACGAAGCCTTCCAGCCGTCTGCCATTGCTAAAGTGAATATCCTTTCGTCGCTGACTTATTTATGAAATCCTACTAATTCTATTTCTTTTGCTCTTATAGTGTTTATCAATTTTCTCTTCCCCTCCCAGATTTTAATTTTAATTTTATTCTTTAATTTCCTTTCATTTTATTAATTTAACTGCTAGTTTGTGTCTGATGGTTTGTTTGTTGGTGCCCTTATCCCATTTCTTTAGCATAAAATCGAGAATGTTAAAAATTGGCTAAATAATGTAAAATGTTGCTCAAATGGATTCAATCCTGAAGCAATCCTTGCCAATCTTTGGCTAACATTGTTGCTCGCAGGTCTCAAAGGCTTGCACGTCGATCTGTCAATGGGTGAGGGCCATGTACAAGTACCACTTCGTGGCAAAGGCGGTCGCCCCGAAGAGGGAAGCCTTGAAGCATGCCCAGGAAGAACTGGCCATCACTCGGGAAAACTTGGCTCAGACGAAGTTCAAATTGAAGGCGATCAAGGACGGATTAGAAGTTCTACAGGAAAGATACGACGAATGCGTCCAGAAGAAGGAAGAGCTGGATGCTAAGGCCAAGGAATGCCAGGCTAAACTCTCCAGAGCTGACAAAGTATGGGCACTTTATTTATTTATTTATTTATTAATAAGAGCAATCATTGCCAATCATTGGCCAACATTTTTGATCTAACGGCTGTAATTACATTGTTATTATTATTTATCTATTTATTTATTTATGTATTTATTTATCACTCCTTAATCTTTAACGTTTTAATATTTGTTAGATGAATTTATCAACTACATTACGTTAATATTGCACTTCATACCAGTTAATCAGCGGCTTGGCAGACGAGAAGAACAGATGGATCGAGTCGATCGACAGCATCGAGATCACGTTGAAGAACATCGTCGGTGACATCATCATCGCAGCTGCAAACTGCGCCTACCTCGGTGCATTTACCGTGAGTTTCTTCTGTAACCATGAATCGCTAAGGCTTCAACTCGATATTCTCAATATTCTTAAATACGCATTTCTTATTACAGTCAAATCTCACTACTATGCCACCTGTCCGGACCGAGCAAAAGTGGCATAATAGCGAGAGTAGCATAGTAACGAGATTTTACTGTATTAGCTAGCTTCCTTTAGTTTTTTTTCTAAATCTTAATCCAACAATATTCAGGAGGAGTACAGATCCAACTTGGTCAACAAGTGGGCGAGTCACTTGAAGCAGTTCGAGATCCCGTTCAACGTAAACGCTGACCTCATAGAGACTCTCGGCGATCCGATGCTGATCAGGAACTGGCAAATAGCAGGACTGCCGAAGGACAATCTGAGCATCGAGAACGGGGTCATCGTTCGGCATTCGAGGAGGTGGCCCCTCTTTATTGACCCCCAGGGACAGGCAAACAGGTGGATCAAAAACATGGTAGTAGGATGTTTGCACTCCGCTTTGCACTCCCCTTTGCACTCCCCTTTGCACTCCCCTTTGCACTCTGCTTCGCATTTTTTTGCAGTGATTCTCTGTGCTTCTTTGTTTTTAGGAAAAAGACAACTTGATAGAGGTGGTCAAGATGACAGATAAGGACTTCCTTCGTAACCTGGAAAATTCGATCAGGTTTGGCAAGCCCTGCCTCATTGAAAACATCAGGGAAGATATTGATCCAACACTGGAACCAATTCTGCTTCAAGAGGTCGTTTTTTGTAGAGAATTCATATTCATATTTAATAAAATTATTAAAAAAAACAGAAACTAGATACTTAAAAATTATTTTGTTGATATTAAATGTTATTATTGTTGAAATATTAAACCACTGGTGAAATTATAATAATTTCAGGAAGAATAATGTCATTTGTAGTTTAATCCTTAAAGGTGCTTGCAATTAAATATGCAGACATTCAAACATGAAGGTTCCCTGGTAATAAGGCTTGGAGATGCCATAATACCTTACCATAGCGACTTCAAGTTGTACATCACCACCAAAATGCCAAACCCTCACTACAGTCCAGAGGCCTCGTCCAAGGTCACCCTAGTCAACTTCACACTTTCTGAGAGGTTGTAGAGAAAATGCATTTCATTATTTCAATTATTTCATAATTGTAAATCTATAATATTTACTTAATAGTTACTTAATATTTAATCAGATTGGTTCGGGTTTCATGTGTACGAAATAACCTTTGAATGAATCAAAATATTTTGTTTGACTCTCAGCGGTTTGGAAGGTCAATTGCTGGGTCTGGTAGTTGCTGAAGAGAGACCCGACTTGGAAGATGCAAAGAACCAACTGCTGGTCAACAATGCCAAGATGAAGATGGAGCTGAAGGAGATCGAAGACAAGATCCTCTTGAAGCTGAGCTCCAGCGAAGGAAATCCAGTGGACGACCTTGATCTCATTCATACTCTAGATGCCTCCAAAGTCAAGTCCGGTGACATCAAAGTCTGTTGGACATTAACTAATTGGACATTAAATTGAATATTGAGTTAAAAGGGTTATGTTATTATTATTATTATTACTATTACTATTATTATTACATTTAAGCAAAGGTTGATTAAAATCTATCTATCTGTTGATTGAACTTATTAATATTAAGTATTAAGTTATTATTAATTTTGTTAATAATCTTATTTTGGCCAATTGTATTGAACCACGTTAATGTCAGGCAAAAGTCGTGGCAGCAGAGCAAACAGAGAGAGACATTGACGAAACGAGGGGGCAGTACTCCCCCGTCGCCACCAACACCCAAATTCTTTACTTCAGCGTCTCCAACTTGAACCACATCGACCCAATGTATCAGTACAGTCTCGAGTGGTTCATATCCATCTTCATCAACAGCATCAGGAATGCCAGGTCCTTTGGTCAGCACATCGGAGATTTGGAATAGCTTTTATCGTATTATTATTATTATTATTATTATTATTATTATTGTTATTATTGTTATTATTATTATTATTATTACCATTATTATGATTTTCAATTTATTAAGAGATAAATAATAAGTGTGTAATTATTTTAAGCAAAAAGTTTAAAAAATAATTAATGAAGCTTAAATGATGTTTATCCATGATAATAGGATCGTGTAATTGTCTGCGCCTTTATG
This sequence comes from Hirudinaria manillensis, assembly GCA_034509925.1. NCBI lineage: Eukaryota > Metazoa > Annelida > Clitellata > Hirudinida > Hirudinidae > Hirudinaria > Hirudinaria manillensis. The sequence goes on from CM067535.1 coordinate 1,898,297, forward strand.
TAACTTTGCCACAACGTTTTGTTTAATTCTCAAGACTTGATCTCCAAAAGATGTTTGTCAATCAATGAGCACTTCACTTACAACCTCTACTGCAACGTCTGCAGGAGTCTTTTTGAGAAGCACAAACTTCTCTTTGCATTCCTTCTCTCCATCAGAATCCTGCAGAACAAAGGATCGATCCACAGAGTAACGTCGAGAATGTTTATTGCTCGTGATTTATTTTTAGTTTCTAATTTAATTAAAGTTTAATTTTCAAGAGGAGTATTTAGTTTTAAAATCTTTAAACAACTCAAAGGAAGATTATAGGTTCCTACTTACCGGAGTGACTCAGAAGGGGAAAGATATTCCAAATCCTTGTCCTGAGTGGTTGACCAGCAGATCTTGGATGGAGATTCTAAGCTTAGGATCACTCAAAGCTTTCAAATCTCTGCTGCCAGATTTCACTGCTTCACCTCAGACGTTCAAAGCCATCTTTGATGATGAAGAACCTCATAAGTTAGAGGACTGGCTTGATTGAGTACCAGAGCTATTGTTAATATGCCATTGTTTAGTTATTGCTTATAACCACTCTTACAATTCGATCAAGACATCCTTTTCCAAGTCCTTGGGAAGAAAATCTGTCCGATTTCCAGAAGATTCTGCTCATCAGATGCCTGAGGCCCGACAAACTGACCAATGCGATGCAGGACTTCATCTCGAAGAACCTCGGGGAGCAGTTCGTGGAACCGCAGGCCGTCAACCTGGGCACCATATTCAAGGACTCGTCCCCGGGCTGCCCCCTCATCTTCATCTTGTCCCAAGGAACCGATCCGGCAGCCGACCTTTACAAGTTTGCCGACGAAATGAAGTTCTCAAAGAAGCTCATCTCCATCTCGCTGGGTCAAGGACAGGTGTGCTCAATTAGTTGTTCTTGGTCAATTAATGAATGAATCTGGGCGTTTCATTTAACCTATAATAGTTAACTGTTATTTATTGCTTATATAATTAATTAATTACTAATAATTATTTATCCTCCTAGGGCCCTCGAGCAGAGAACATGCTCCAGGAAGGCATGGACAGGGGATTCTGGGTGTTTTTTCAAAACTGTCACCTGTCGCCCAGCTGGATGCCCAATCTCGAGAAGTTGATTGCAGGAATTGAATTTGATAAGGTCATTCATGTCGAGATTATTTCAGTTGTTGCAATGAAATATATTTTTGTTGTTTTAAAGGTAAAGTCATTAAAACATGGTTCCGAGTTATTTAATTAATTTCAAAACTATTATTATTAGGTCCACAAAGATTTTCGACTCTGGCTAACGAGCATGCCCAGCGCCAGCTTTCCTGTTTTCATATTACAAAATGGAGCCAAGATGACCATGGAACCACCCAGAGGTATAAAAGCCAATCTGTTGAAGGCCTACTCCAACTTCAGTGATGATTTCCTTCAGAAAATTGATCTAGACAAGGTTAGCAAGCAATTAATGCACCCACTTAAGTGCTAAGTGTGTCAATGAGATGCCAATATTCAAATGAAATAATAATGATGGGTCATAGGCTAATTTGATGAGAGACTAAGTATGGTTAAGATATCATCTGGACAGCGCTGATATGACGTCTGGGATTTAAATACTTTAAATGTCTGACTTTAAATACTTAACTGGAATTGCATTGTAATATGTTAATGCAAAACTAAATATAAGTAAATATTTTAAAGGATTAATTTATTATTCCACAAATAAAATATTATATTACTATGCTATATTAAACTAGTTACTTATTGGAATTTTATATTTCTTCAAAAGTTAAAGAACTTCAAGCTACTTCTGTTTTCGTTGTGTCTCTTCCACGGAGTGATTCTGGAGAGGAGAAAGTTTGGGTCTCTCGGGTTCAACATTTCCTACGAGTTCACTGATGGCGACCTGAGAATTTGCGTCAGTCAATTGAAGATGTTCCTCTCCGAATACAAAACAATCCCCTTCAAGGTGATAGCCATCATGCCACGTTCTTTTAAGACCTATTGCTAAAGAATCGAATTAAATCTGCAATTAATTTTGTTAATAAAATTTATTAAATACTTTGTAAAGATGAATAGATAATCGACCTCTCGAGTCATTAAACGCAGGTTCTCGCTTACACTGCCGGAGAGATAAACTACGGAGGAAGGGTGACCGATGACTGGGACAGGAGATGTATGAGCAACATTCTCGCAGACTACTATAACGGCCTGGTACTTGAAGTTGGACACAAGTTTTATGCCAGGGATGAATACCTCCAAATCGATCCAGAATCCGATCAGATTGTAATAACGTGCTTTTTTTTATGGATATAAATTGGCAATTATTATAATAATTATTAATTAATAGATTTTTAATTATTAATCCATTACAAATTGTAAGGCATGAATTAATACTTTGAATACTTAGATTTAATTTTGTTATGGTAATAAAGCATAATAAGTTGATGATCTGAAGTTCATGTTCTTTACAACTAATCCACATAATATTTCCTCAGGCATATCTGCAATACATCAGGTCCCTACCACTGAATGACACCTCTGACATCTTTGGCCTCCATGCCAATGCAAACATCACCTTTGCCCAAAACGAAGCTTATTCTCTGCTCAGTGCTCTGCTGCTCCTTCAGCCAAAGTCTTCATCAACAGGGACGATGACCAGGGAAGAAGTTGTGGAGGACATGGCCGCAGCCATCGAGAATTCGATCCCCGAGGAGATAAATCTAGAGTACGTCGTCAAAGAATACCCGGTGATGTACGAGCAGTCGATGAACACGGTCCTAGCCCAGGAAATAATGAGATACAATCGCCTGTTGAGAATCATAAATTCTTCTCTGAATGACCTTTTCAAGGCCCTCAGAGGTCAGGTGATCATGTCAGAGGAGCTTGAATTGATGTCAGACAGCATCTTCAACAACCAGGTTCCAGTCAAGTGGAGTGCCAAGGCCTATCCTTCCCTCAAGCCTCTTTCGTCTTGGGTTATGGATCTTACGGAGAGGATCGGATTCATACTCAATTGGATCGAGAAGGGCATTCCAGCTGTAGGTTTATTGATTAAATAATAAAACTAATTACTGAGTATTTTTTTTTCTTATTTAATCTATTTATTTTATACTAAAGGTATTCTGGATATCTGGATTCTTTTTCCCTCAGGCTTTTCTTACAGGAACCCTTCAAAACTTTGCCAGGCAGAAAATCATTCCGATAGACACCATTGCTTTTGACTTTCAGGTTGAATCCATTTGTTTCTATGATTATATCATAAAAATTATTTTACATTCATTGATATTAAAACAAGCTAATAAATTACACAATAAATAATTCCACTTTATCAGATTATTAATGGCCGAGTTTATTTTAATTTGTCAGATGATGAAAATGCCCTTAGAAAGCTTGGTGCAACCACCCGAATTAGGATGCTATATTCATGGGCTCTATCTGGAAGGAGCAAGATGGGACATGAAGAAGTTCAGACTGGAGGAATCCTTTCCCAAAGAACTTTATACCAGCATGCCCTGCATCTGGCTGAAGCCAACAGAAGATAGGAAACACCATTTCTCTGGCATTTACTTTTGTCCCGTCTATAAGACATTGAAGAGGGCAGGTAAATGCTTCAAGCTATTAGTGATGAACCGATATCAGATTTTTCATTTTCAGAGCACAAAGAAATTTTACTTATAAATAGTCCACAATGATTGATACCATTCAATTCAATGTCTTCTGCAAACTACCAGGGGTTTTGTCCACAACTGGTCACTCAACCAACTTTGTATTTGCCATTGAAATACCAACCAACAAGCACCAGAGTCACTGGATCAAGCGCAGCGTTGCGCTCTTGTGTGCACTCGACTATTGACGGTGCCACAAGAACAATCAGCAGTTTTCTTAAAGTACCGACAGGTGGAGTCACCATATCCTCACCAATTTTGAGGACAGAAACGGATGTAATTGGATTTCCTGTTTTTATTTGGACATTTTCCCAAGGTTTGGTCAGAGTTATTTTTTGAATTCTTTGTTTTTATGCCTTTGGAATGTTTTAAAATCCATTAGAAAAATTTGGTGACCATGCCTGATTGTACCATAGCTTCAAATTTAGAGCAATGGCACTACACGAAGATATTTTACCTTTCTAATTTCGCATTGACAATCAAATAAAAATTTCACTTTAGCTGTTCTATTACTAAAAATAATAAATATTGAATTTGGAAAGAAGTCTTGTTGAAAACAATTTGTTCACTGGTAATTTGGCTCAAGCTTTTCAAACCTTGCCTAGTCATGTTAAACAATTAGTGACATGATGCATCAAGAAAGAACACTTCAAAGGCACAATTTTGCAAAAGGGGTAACAACATTTCAACAATTCCCACATAATTCACAAAAACACAAATAATATAATACAATATTCATACAAAACATACAAAAAAATACAAAAAATACCTTGAAAAACTTTGGACCCAAAGAAAATTGGATGCCAAATAATTAGTATAAAATCAAACAAATATAAGGCGGATGCAGTGAATAAGTTGCACAAGTGGATGCAATTTGAGCATGTAGACATAACTGGCAGGTCATTCGAAAGTTGAATGTCCAGTTCCGAACCTAGGTTCCAGAAGCCAAAACTTTCAGATCAGAATCAGTTACTGCCAGATGATCAGAGTCCATATGAATGTTCATTCATCTATTTTTAAAATACTGTGCAGAAAAGGTTTGAAGTGATTTGGCCAGGTAAAGGCTGGATATGATCTCAGCCATTTTGGAATGTCTTTCTTTGAATTTTCTGCCAATAAAAGGCAAAGAAACCTCTTAAAGTCAGGACCTTTAGGTTCCTTCTTTGCTCTTTTGTGTTCATCCAACATTAGGGAATGTATGAAAGAAATATGATATCCCTTTTCATCATCATAATCATCACCATAAGGTTTCATGGAACCTGGAGAGAAACAGGATCTCCACTTGCTTTTGCCTCTCACAAAGGCTTTGTATTTTGGGGACACTATCAATATGATGTTGTCCGCCTGCAAAATCGTATGTAAATAAATGACTTAGCAGTGACATCGCTATAGGAGAAAATATAAGATAAAACGTAGAAAAATTATTTCTCTATGATATACCTTTGTAAACTTTTCCTTTATCCATTCTTCAGTTGGCTGGCCCCCCACATGTTGCTTATCAGTATCAAGGGAAACATTGATCATATTCTTTTTCAGAAATTTACAGATGTTTAGAATAGAATTCTTTTCTTGGGGAAAATATGTAATAAAGACTGAGGCACAATAATCTGATAATAAGATAATAGTAAAGTTTAGCAAGTGGTTAAAATAAATTTCAGGAGAAACCATGCACATACAACTTTCCGTAGAGTTCAGAACTTTGATGCTTTTGGTCGTATCTCGTTCCTCTTTGTTTTCCCTTTGGACTTTACAGATTCCATGCTTGGTGTCAAAATGAAGAATATTTCTGCAAATGCCTCTGCTTAAAGATACTTGCTTCGAGTTATTTTCTTGAAAACTGTTTCGTGAACCATTAGACGAATTATCAAAATCATGCATTCTATCGGGCAACACAGAAATAAATCTGTCATTATCTCCGTCTAGAGAATCATGAGATCCCAAAACACCTGATGTTTATTTGAAATTTAAATTTCAGCTTTTTCATAAATGTTTTCAATGCAAATTCTTGATGGGTGTTAATAAAACAAAAAGATGTTCAAGATTGACCTTACTTTTAATATAGTTTTCGAGGATGTTTGCAGATATAAAGTTTTGTATTTCAAAGCAAGCTTGCTTGAAATGCTCAACAGTGATTGAATTGCAATACTGATCAAAAAATACTAATGAGGGGCTTGCCTCTTTAGTATGAAGGGCTCGTTCTTCAAATGCCTAAATAATCAACAAATGAGTTTCCGAACACTTCTTAAAAACCCTATGTTCTAACCATAATTTGATAAACTGGGCAATTCAAAGCTTCGGCCAAACGCTTCCAATTTTGATCAGTTCGACAATCGAGCTGCATTGCTAGCTCCCTTTTCACATGACAAGGTAGATCAGTAAAAAACATATCGCTAGTTCTACAGGACTGCTGCATTTCTTGACCTTTTAAATAATAATATAATTTAGTTGAACATGGGCAGTGTTTTTTCGCGGCCAAAATCGGATGAACTGCGATTGCCAGACGAACTCATTTACTTATTTATTGTTAGGTTTTTTGAACACAAACTAATGTTTGCTCTGTTTCCAATAAATCTAACCTTTCTTTAGTATTTACTTGTATTTAATTTTACAAAATTGTTAATAAAAATTGTTTTGCCTATGGAAATTTGATTTTTTTTAAAACCCAGCTTAAAAATCTAAATACTAAAAAAATAATTTTAAATGTTTTAATAAATAACGTGTTATTTATTAAGTTATAGGTTTAAAATGGCAGACTAATGATGATGCACCTCTGCATTCTCTTGGTATCTCGTCTCTAGTCACGTGCCATTTATTTATAAATTTTTTGATGGGAGTTCGGGATCTTCGATAAATGTTCAACTTCGCATGAGATAAGCAAATTGGTTCGTTCGAAAAGAGTTTCCTTAACGACTTTGTGTGAAACATTTTTACGAGGCCGGGGTTTAATATTAAGTTCCGGTATTTACTTTTCAACTCCACTGAATCGGGACGTTACCTGGTGTTGTATCCTACTTTAGAGTGAATTACAGCATATTTTCGGTGTTTGAATCGTGTGCTGGATTCTTTCAAATACAATGGGGAAGCTTCTGTCAAAAATATTTGGGAATAAAGAGATGCGGATATTGATGCTTGGTTTAGACGCCGCGGGGAAAACTAGTAAGTCTATCGTATTATTGACCTTTTCGATGTTATTTATCTCCCTGTTGGGACATCTTTTTTACAAAAGTAACTGAACCGAAATTCTAAATTTACTTTTAAGTATTGAAACGTACCTTGTTAAATTTCAATGTACCAATAATTTTTTTTTATCAAGTTTATCTTACTTTACATGTCCATTTACCAGCCGTTTGCTGTTTTATTTGTTCATTCTTTGATAGTTTCACTTCTTTAAATCTGTTTTTCCGAAACACTTAATTTGTATCAGGTTAACAAATTTTAATATTTAACGATACATTTTCTTCTTCATGTTGATTTATTTAAAGAATTCTATTTCCTTTATAGAATTTACAAAACACGAATAACTTTAATATTTCACTTCGTATTCTTCGAATGTCCTTCGGTGAATTTTCACTAAATTAAATGTTTTATTTTTTTTCAGCCATTCTTTACAAGTTGAAACTTGGCCAATCTGTGACAACCATACCAACTGTGGGCTTCAACGTTGAAACAGTCAAGTATAAAAATGTCAAATTCAACATTTGGGTTGGTCTTCCTTATTATCTTTGTATTAGACCTTTTAGAAATTATTAAGGGTGGAGTGCAATTAATTGTAACTGCAATTAATTGTATTTAACCTAATTTAATGGATATAATGTAATGGCCCCTGACTTTTGGGACTTAGAATTTGTGAATGAACAATTTATTATCTATAATATTGTCCTCATGTGAGAAACCCTTATAATTTTTGAAAAAATTGGCTTCTTAAACAAATCAAGATGGGACATTTATAATACGAATGTGTATGTTTTAAAAGTGGCTTTAAATTTTCTTAAAGCATTTGTTCTACAGTAACTATAATATTATCTCCCTAGCTTGCTTTAAATTAACCTCAATTCCCAAATAACTGGATTGTTATCAATCCTTGTTATTAAAGTCATACAGTAATTGGAAGGCCAACAATAAGATTTAAAGTGGGCGATTATTATTTGTTGACCGATTTTGCCTCAATATCTCTTGAAATCTTGGATCCCAGTCTAGTGCTTTAGTTCTTGGCACATAGCTTGTGTTTTCTTCTTCTCTATGCCTTTGCATGACATTATTAGTGCACTCCTGTCTGCATATAAGACTATTGGATATTTCCATTTAGAGAAATAATGACAATTGTTTATTTCCACAATAAATGAATGGCTATTTATGAAATTATTATTTTAATGACCATCGTCTGTCGCCAGATTAGACAGTCTAATCGTGTTGATCCATAAATTTTTACCTGAGTACATGCTGTGACGTCACTCTGAATTGCTTCTGACGTAATGGATGCCATGTCGAGCTGACGGCATGAAAATTGTAATGACGCCGGCCTATTATTTAGGCTCTGTGCATGTGCTTTTTTTAAATGAGTCATAGCACAATATTTTTGAGCACGAGACAATTGTTGAATAATTAAATGAGCAGCTCTAATGAATAATAATAACATTAATAATAATAATAACAATAACATTAATAATAATAATAATTAATCAACCGTTTGACTCGGCTTCCGGCATTAAGTTGCTTTCTAAAGATTTATCGATGCAGAGAAATGCATTCGGGGACTTCACATGAAAGACTGTCTGAGTGGAGATTACTAGTGAAAATCTTTCTCAATGCGATGATGAAAATAATAATAATTGTGTTGCCATAGTCACGGTGCTTTGTCACAGGCCTTTCTTCCTGCTAAAGCAGATAATTATTTCTGCACTTCCAATAGTTTCAAATTCATTGAAAATTTTATTATTTTGATTTTGTAAAAAAAAACAAAATTACATCTGATGTTGTTGTTATTGCACTGCAAAAGTTTGGAATGAATGATCTGAATGATATGGGATCCTTGCCTCATTGCTGTCCTCAGATTTAGTGCTGGGTGGTTCAACCAAACCAGTGACAACCAGACTGAACTGTAAATTGGCATTCGATTTTGGCAAAATTATCATCAACTTTTGAATATTAGAGTCTATTTAAATCTTTCAATTACTCTGGCAGCTAGGCTATCAAACAAACATCCTTATTTCTGTAGGAAGTTGTACTCTCAGGAGTTGTATACCGATGTTCATGATTACTTACTGATGACTGCATTCATTGACGTTTATCACAAAGTTGAAGGCGGATGATGGAAAGATTTTATGGAGGAATGTGGGCAGCTTGTTCCTATTCAGATGCTATTTAGGAGCTGAAAAGTGAAAAAAATCTCGGAATCGTTGCGATGGAAAAATGCGCCGTCAAGGTCGGCCGGAAGCTTTGATTTCTGGCCGAGCGTGCCATTGTTTTGGCTGATGGAATGCGTACAGGTTGCTATGGTGTTGTTATGGAGCACGAAGGGCTCAGTTGAGAATGAGAAAGACGCGATTAAAATTCAGAGCGTTTCTGCGAAACAACCACTCATAGTTGAATGTGCGTTTCATTAGACTTTTGTGGAATGAATGAATGAATGAATAAACGAATGAATCTCTTGCGATTGGGTGAATTCAAAATTGTAAACGTATGGCCGACATTTTTGTCTTTTGATTCAATTCGCTAAAAGCCCATCCTTGACTTTCATAAATTCCGCATTTTTCTCTGCAAAGTGGCTGGTTTCAATAACTTATGAGCTTCTCAAATTTGATTAGCATACCAGAAGAGATGCCTGCATTCACAAGCAGGAGGCTGAAGAAGTTTGTAATTAACAGAACGTGATGTACTTTGATATTTCAAACGAGACACGGTTCTCCTCACACCGTGGACTGAAATGCTGCTAATTATCAAAACGAGGCCGTGTTTGTCAGCTCCCTGAGTTTTGGCAACCTTTTTATTTCGACTTTATTTAAGTTTATTTCGAGGTTTTTAATACGAAAATGATGGAAAATTTAATTAAAAAACGTTGGTGAAACATTAAGAAAGGCCAGTTTGAGTCTGTCAGTGAAAAGGAAAAGCTGACGATGATAATAGTCACAGATGATAGCAATTAACGTGCTAAAAGAAAACTAGTTGAAAATACTTTCACATCACGTTCGACCATTTCTAAGCTTTTGAAATGCTCTAATGGAGTATAATTCGATGACAGTATTTATATTTCACGATGACGCAAGTTAATTGAATGTGCACTTTAGTCTCGAGTGCCTCAACGTTGACTCCAAAAATACCGTGACGCCAGAGGCAAGCCGCCACGTCAAGCCGGTATCGATTGGGCATCAAGACCCCCACTCCACATTCACTCGCCTGTGCAGCCATCATCAACCCAATTATGGGTGGGTAGATCGATCCATCACCAGACTTTCATTCTTTCAGCACCAGCCCAGGGACCTTTGAAATTTTTCTTGTAAATATTTACAAGCACAATTTAAACTGCTCCTTAGCATTTGTAATCAAACCCTCGTTATCTCCATCATCAAGCTTCTCGTTAAACCTTGGAGCTCGACGGTGGACAACGAAACTATTATCACGACTAAATTTATTCATAATAGTAATAATAAGAATAATAAAAAGAAAATAGATAAATATTGAACCCATATAAGCATCATTGCCTCTTTGCGATATTCCATTTGTGCACCCATTTGTGTATAGTGGTCATGGTCTGAACGGGTGCTCTTTTAAAATTCAACACGGACTTCACACCTTGTAAAGAAAGTATGGGGTTAACAATAAAATAAACTAATAATAATAATAATAATAATAATAATAATAATAATAATTATGACGGTTGTTAATATTAATAACTGGTAATCCAGCAGAGAAAATTGTGTGTACTTTTTGACCCTACAACCTTTGAATCTCTTCTGAGAAATGCTCGAGTCTGAATTGTCCACCAGCAATTTTACTTCTTCAAGTCAATTTACTTTGTAGCCACTTGTCGCCTTTGTAGGAGTGATTTAAAACTAATAATGATGACGATGATGATGCAATAATGACGAAGACTCTGAGAGAGATAATTGAGTGATTGCTTTCCCAAACAGGATGTCGGAGGGCAGGACAAGATCCGCCCGTTGTGGAGGCATTACTACACGGGCACCCAGGGACTCATCTACGTGGTGGACTGCGCCGACAGGGACAGGGTTGACGAGGCCAGGCAGGAACTCCATCGGATCATCAACGATCGAGAGATGAGGGACGCCATCATCCTAGTTTTCGCCAACAAACAGGACCTGCCAGACGGTAGAATGAACATACTTGTTTATTGTTATTATTATTATTATTATTAACTTAGTATTGTTATTATCACTTTTATTATTATTAATTTGTTATTATTGGTTTTGCTATTGGTCAATCACAACATTTGGACAACATTCTTTCTGTTAAATGTAGGGAAATAGTTTGTTTATTTATTATTTGTTTCCTTATTAAAGAAGAATTCAAAATGTGGAATACTGTAATATTATAACATAATTGCACTTTGAGTTATTACAATAACAAACCATTCTGAAAGTTTTTATCCTAATTTGGATTTATTGAGCTGCATTGGGGGGAGCTGTTTTTTAACCGTTATTATTGTTGTTAGGTTCAAAAAGTGCAAATGATGAGTAAGGCTTTAATGTGTTTTTATTTCAATAAGTCCTCAGAAAATAAAATTATATTGTTTTGTTAACCAAAGCAAAGAATTCAAGTTGGCATCTGAGCTTTTTATAACTCATCATTGTATCATCATCATCATCATAGCAGAATCTTTAACCAGTTGATTAAACTCAAACATATCTTATATATTATCCTTTTGGTTTCATCCAGCCATGAAGCCCCACGAAATTCAAGAGAAGTTGGGTCTGACGAGGATACGAGACCGCAACTGGTACGTCCAGCCGTCGTGCGCCACCACCGGCGACGGACTCTACGAGGGCCTGACTTGGCTCACCTCCAACATCAAGACGTGACGCTCCAGCGCGACTTTCGATTCGTTCTCTTTCGCTCCTTTCCGCGATGTCGTCGTGTTCTCCCGGCGACTCGAGTCGAACTCGGCTCGTAAATGATTTCTCGACGTCTTCTCTTTTTTATATATACACACACATATTATATATATAAATACTGGCTGTACGATTTGTTTTTGCGCGGTCGTCGTCTCGAGAGCCGGAGCGTCCGACTCGCAAATTTTCTGGTAGCCACGGCAACCGGTAGCCACGTCGGGAGAAAGTGCCCCCTCGAGAATTTAATTTATCGGTTACGTTATTTTTCCTACGAAATTTGAGCAACAACTTATTCCTACAAGATTCGAGTTTCATTCACGTGGACATGTTGTCATCCGTTCAAAATTCACGATCCATCCGTCGGTCGGAGACTCTTTTATGATTTCTTAAATCGTCTGCTACACCTTCAGTGCACTCGAAACGTTGGAGGCATTTTCAATTCTCCACTGTTCGTGGCTTTAGGGGACTCGTTTAATCCAACAGGTGCGTTCGGGGTACTTTGAGACCCACTAGGTGCTTGCAGAACGAATGAAATATCTACGTTGATTGGATACGTCATCATATATCTTATAATTTCAACATGTCCAACAGCTAGGATTCGAAGTATGTAAATGCATGTAATTTTTTTTGTCGCCTTTATTCATAAGTCCATTAGAGTCCTGAGCCAGTTAGGCACTTACAGGCGGTAGCTTCGGTGACGATTCTCGACGTCGGTCGTCAGAGAACGCAACTTGTTGCAACGTGAGCATTCGTTCGATCACAGAGCCGTTTATGTGTTTTGCAATCGCCAGGAAACGCTAATTAATATTTAATTTAACTATTTTTATTCTTTAGTTGGCACTTGAAAATGTGTTGTACCCACGTAACCCGCGAAGTTCGAGACTCGTTTGAATTTAATCTGAGAATAATGCGAATTGATTTTAAGAGTAGAAAACTCAAATTTTATTCAAAATTTTAATCCGATTGATTAGCGGCTCCTTCGTCCTGAGATGTCTCGGCTTGATCTTCGCAGTCAACGCTTTGGCCTTCACCATAGTTGTGAATGTGGACTTCCTCGTACTGGAGGCAATTCTTTTCGCTTCGTCGGTCGTACAAATACTTGGCCAACATGCCGAGAAGGAACCCGGAAAGGAAGCCGAAGTGCATCTAGAAGTTACGAACAATTGATAAACGTTGTAAACATTATCATAAATATGATTATCGTGGGTGCATATCAGAGTACTTAAAACGAAAACAATCAAGGCACAGGTGATAAGCGAGTTGAGATGATGCAACTTACGTCAATCCTGAGACAAGGCATTTTTCGTCTGAGCAATAAATCACAAAGATACGATTAAGAAAGCGTTATTAGGGACGACGAAATATTTGAGCCAAACTCGTTGCGTTCGAAGATTATTTATATTAAATTAATTTTATTATAAAACTTTAGAAAACAAATCAAATTAAAAACGAAGTTTTAGAAAATTGGATTTTCGTTTAAAATTTGTTTTATTCGGAGGTGTTTGAATGCAAGGAAATAAAATGAGAATGTCAGATACGCGCAAAAGTTGATTCCGTGCGGGGAAACAGCATTCCTAATTTTGTTTCAATAAAAGTTAAAATATTTAAAATTTAATACTTAAAATAGTATATTTTATATAAGTTGATTATGTTAAATTTGTGGCGAAAAATGATTTTGTCAAATTTCGGTCATTGGAGACACTTTCGGGCCTTGTGACATGTTATCATCTAACTCTTCCCTTGAGAGGTGTCAAGTTGAAATTGGTGCCAACTTGTCTTTCGAAAGGCAAAAAGGTTTGTGGCTTTTTTGTGCAGAGGAACAGTATTTTTAATTTAATTAATTTTTCAGCGGCATTGCTTTATAAAAATGTTTTATAGTTCTACAATTAGTTCTATTTCCAAAGTCGATTGGCTAATTTCAAAGCAGTTCACGGGCACTTTTCTTTCCAACCAATGGGATGACCCTGGTTCTGCTTTTTCAGCCAATCATGAAGAGGGCGATAATACTTTAACAGGGAACTCGCTGACATTTTATCTGATCCTGTGAGTTCCTTCAGGACCTCGGGCCAAGGTTTTGCAGATCCGGATTTCATCAGTTGTCTGGAAAAACATTCCGTTTGAACAGAAATTATGTATTCGAATGTTTAAAATAGACCACCGATCTTACGCTAATTTCTTTCCGGCCTCCTTGGAGTTTGAAACGTCACATCGATGGAGAGGTCTGTTATTGTTGGCAGCCTTGCAGAGGGCTTCATGGAATTGGAACTGAATGATGTGCGCCACAAAATACCTGCACGTAAAGTTTTGCTTTTTCTTTACAAACAACAGTCGTAGATTGTTGAATGAATTCGTTGCAGTATTCAATCAACGGAAAAGATTGAGATGTTCAAGTGAAAGATATTGCCTGATATAAGGAGTGTTGTTAGGTACGTGGAATTTCGATCCTCCATCAAAGTCTTCCTCGGTTCTCGCAATCGGTGGCGATATTCCCTGATATTTGCATCTTTTAAATTGTTTTTGTTATAAAATCTGAAATGAGTTTTTGAAAAACGAACTGCTTCATCACCTCACGTCCCACCACTTGCTGTTGTAGTTGTTTCTTTTTATTTTTCCTGAAAAAATGTCCCATCTCCACTGGTCGATTAAATACCCAAAAGGTAGGAAGGCAACTTTCAAGAGTGCTTGTTGCATCAAGAAGTTGAGGTCTCCATCTGGCAAAGCAAAATCGTAGTAAATTTATTTTAAGACCTAAAAGACACGGACAGTAGTTAGCTGTATTCCATTTTATTTTTTATGTTTATTATGTTCTGCATTAAAGTCAAGTATATTTGATCTGTGTCAAAAGCACAGATAGAAACATATCTGTCAATCATATTTCATCCCACTTGGATCATCGACAAAGTTCGGCAATAGTCCGACAGATTTCAAGTATTCTGGAGTTGAAACTGACAGGGAGGCAATATCTGCAATTGCCTCATGGAATCCTGCGAATACGAACTCTCAAATAAATAAACAAATTTAAAAGTTTATATATTTAAGATGGCTGGCCATTTCTCTGTCTTGTGATAAAACAAAAGAAACCTGGATTGGCACTATCCCTGAACTTGACCGGTTGGTTCATATAATTAAGAAAATACTCGATGTGTCCCATTTCGTGATGAGTGGTGAATAACCACTTCATGTTCACCTCAGTGCATTGCTTGATTCTGCATTTGTCGTCAGTAATGGAATGGTTTTAAAGAAATTATCAAAATGAAATTATAACATATGTAAAATAAAAAAAAAACTATGATATTATAATCGGCAAAAATCACTACCTGTAATCTTTCCGATTATAAAAGTCCCAGGCTGATGCATGACATATTACGTCCCTATCTGCTGGTTTCACCATCATGGATTTTTCCCAGAAAGGTTGTGGCATCACTGCGAGACCGAGTGATTTGAAGAAATCTTCTGATAAGCGAAACATCTTTAAGGCTGTGTAGTTCTACAGTTGAAATAGTTGAAAAAGAAGAAAGATGATTTAAATATATGTATGAGATCTCTATTAATGCAATTAATGGCTTGTTATTTGTAATAAATAAAAAATGTTGCGAAAATGAGAAACTTAGTAAAAAAAAAACACCCCGAAAGACTTGATAAAAATTGTAATATCGCAAAGTACTATAAACCTGTTTAATCAATTCATCCGTGACATCCATGCCAGGTGTAGTTGGTGAAGGTCTTAATATGCCTTCAATGTTTTCCCAAGACTGGGCCCACATGTTACCTGTAAAATTACATTTTTATCTAAGCAGTGTTTCAATTCACTAGTTTAATATAAATATATTAATTTATATACAAATACATTCAAGAATATACAAATATATCATATTAAAGCAAATATAAAAACATTTTTATCTCTAAATATTAGAATAGGCATTAACCAAGAAGATGAGCAGGTATATGTCCTTGGCTGGGGAAGGTCAGTTTCGGATACTTTTTCATGAGTTTCCTTCTCGTGTAGGCATGAAGTTGTTCGTAAAGAGGTTTGATTTCCTGCCACAAAGCCTCGCAATCGGCTTGGAACGTGTCAGATTCGTACCAAGATCTCCAGTATTCTCCGTTGTCAGCATAACCTGGTAGGAATAAATTGGGATAAAAAATAAAAGAATGGAAAACATTTTATCATTAAATAGGAAGCATGTTTTATGCTGCTTAAAATTTTTAAAAAGCCAAGTTAGAAGCTAATCAACGTAAATAAAAGGCAAATCTTCTTAAACAAAGCATGTAAACTTACGTAAAGAAAGATGGTCTAACCATTTATCTTTGCAGCCTTATTCAAATAATAAACAAACTCTTCATATTTATCAGGATATTTTTTGCCAGATGCATCCCTCCAGCCCTTCCAAGCCCACAATAATTCATTTGTGTCATTTGATTTGGCCATAATTTCTGTCAGATCTTAATGAGAGACGATATAATCGATTAGAATCTTTTGCAATGAAAAATCATTGAACACTCTTAAAATTCATTGAAATTCTTGAAATAAATTCTTAAATAATTCTGAACGATATGAGAACATGACTTACCCGGATCTAATGGATAGCACTTTCCAGACTGATCTCCTGGTTTGTTACAAACCTTGGCAGTGCTGTAGATTTTCTGCATTTCAGCATTCAATTTGGTCATCTGCCAATTTTAATTTAATACTGCCTATTAACTAATATTATTATACTACAATTAATCCATTTTTCATAAAACGAGAACCTTTGAGAAGTCATCGTCTGGCAAGCTGGCAGGTCCGATGTCCACGATTTTGGAAAATTCTCGTTTGAGCAGAGGATCGGTGAAGTTACGCCAATTGAATTTATTCGCCTCCTTATATTTCAATTTGTCGAAGTCGGCATTTTTGGCAGCTTTTTCTTGCTACAAAAAGTAAAATTAAACAATAAACTTCAATAATTATATTAAATAATAAACAAATCATTAGCTAATCATTGTTGAAATACTGACAGAAATATTGAGGTTGTAATCTGTGAGGTTGGTGTTGTAATTCCAACTGGCCTCCACGTTTTCGTAGATGACTTTCTCTGCATCTGTGTTATACCCTTTCAACCATTTTTTGGCTTCCACTTCACTGCTTGACACTGTCCCTGTCAGACAAATCAAGCAAACGAAAACTGGATACACAAAATGCTCTCCAGTTACAAACATTATGTCTGACTGATTGGTTTTCCGGGATGATACTTTTATATCCATAGTAAATGAACTTTGGCTTATTCTAGTTAACGGCCAATGAAAATGAGATAAGACAGGTCTTCGTCTAAAGCGACATTTTTAAATTGGGCCGAGTATTTCAATTGTTTTAACGCTTTATCTATAAGCCTAAGCTTATCACTCGCGAGGTGTGAAAAATTGTTAAACTGAGTATTGTAATATAAACTTCTTAAATTGTTGCAAATTAAATAAGTAATGTTAATTTCCACAGAGGTTTAATTGCTCACTAATCAATTTAAAGCATTGCCATGTATTGGATGATATGCTGGTTAGCAGTTATTTGAGTTAATATTAATAAATTAGCAACGTCATGAGATTATAAGCGTGTGAAATAGTTTAATAGTCGTTCATATATTTCGATAAAATTCAATATCTCTGAATATAAAATTGAAATCTTGACAGTTTCGGAATTTCTGTCCTTATCACCAGCTCATCGCAATAAGGTAGAAAATTTAAGGAGAGAAATTATTAAGACATGTTACGTTTTTTTTTTAAAGATAGCCTTGGCTTTTTTAAAAGCCATGCAAGAACTAAGAACACTTGTGATGTCTATGATGTTCGCAATTCATACAGAAATTTGATTTATTTAATTTAGCCTTTATATAATTCTTCGCATAAGTATTTTATGTATTTTAAGTTAAGTGTTGACTGGAATTAATTAGAATCAGTCATCCTGCGACTTTTTACTTTGTTCCACATCCGCCAAACTCAGAGCTCCACGGGAGATGGCTTTGACACCGAGCGATTTAATCAACTGGCTGATTTTTTACAGATATTTCTGTTTTATTATTATGATAAATATATTGTTATTATTATTATTATTTTTAAAGACCAAGACAATTTTAAATTTCCAATGAAAGTCTATTTTTTCATTTATTAATCAACGTTGATTAAAACACAACATTAAATTTTATGCAAAACGCAGAAAGATTTAAGGACATTTTTCTATCCATCCAACGGGATGACCCTGGTTCTGCTTTTTCAACCAATCATAAAGAGGGCGATAATACTTTAACAGGGAACTCGCTGACATTTTATCTGATCCTGTGAGCTCCTTCAGAACTTCGGGCCAAGGTTTTGCAGATCCGGATTTCATCAGTTGCCTGGAAAAATCCACTCCGTTTTAACAGAAAATTATGTATTGATTAAAAGTTAAAACAATAAATCTTACGCCAATTTCTTGCCGGCTTCTTCGGAGTTAGAAATCTCGCACCTGTGAAGAGGTTTCTTGTTGTTGGCAGCCTTGCACAGGGCTTCATGGAATTGGAACTGAATGACGTGGGCCACAAAATACCTGCGATTAAAATAAATTGGAGTTAAATTTGTTAATGGGTGTCAATGAAGCAATTTTAGACAATTGGTTAGATGTCTCAGAATTTTAAGTACAATACCTGATGTACGGGGTATTATCCGGTACATGGAATTTGGATCCAGCGTCAAAATCGTTTTCCGTTCTATCAACAGGTGGCGAAACTCCTTGATATTTGCATCTGGTAATAAATAATATATTAGAGCCTGCAATCTTATTATTACTTAATTCGATTACCTCACGTCCCACCACTTGCTGTTGTAGTTGTTTCTTTTTATTTTTCCTGAAAACACGTCCCATCTCCACTGGTCGATTAAATACCCAAAAGGTAGGAAAGCAACTTTCAAGAGTGCTTGTTGCATCAAGAAGTTGAGGTCTCCATCTGGCAAAGCAAAATCGTAGTAAATTTATTTTAAGACCTAAAAGACACGAACAGTAGTTAGCTGTATTCCATTTTATTTTTAAGTTTATTATGTTCTGCATTAAAGTCAAGTATATTTGATCTGTGTCAAAAGCACAGATAGAAACATATCTGTCAATCATATTTCATCCCACTTGGATCATCGACAAAGTTCGGCAATAGTCCGACGGATTTCAGGTATTCTGGAGTTGAAACTGACAGGGAAGCAATGTCTGCTATGGCCTCATGGAACCCTTCACATATTTTAAAGATTGCAACGAAATAAGCAAAATTATGAATAAAAATCATATCCAATTATGATATGGATCTAGTTGATAACACGAACTGATACTCCAAATTTAATACAAATCATGCAACATTAACCATGTCACCAAGCTATTTTTGGGATCAGTGGACCTATGGTGTTTTCAACATTGAGAAATGTTTTATTTTTAGGCACAATTGATTTTCCCTTTAACGGCAAATATCCGTCTAATCTCAAACACCTGTTTCATGGCTTGGATTTACCTGGATTTGCTCCTTCCCTGAACTTGACTGGCTGTTCAAAGTAATTTAAATAGTACTGAATATGTCCCATTTCGTGATGCGTGGTGAACAACCAATCCATGTTCACTTCAGTGCACTGTTTAATCCTAATAAATTCACTTCAACACTGCATATATATTTGAACTTCAACTTGAAACTCAACATTAAATATGTTTATTTACATTTAACTATTTATTAAATCCTAAATTGTATATCTAATCTTAACTGAATCGGAAAACTTATATAAGAATATGTAATAGATATATTAATTTAATATTATATGTGTAATAGATACGTTATTCATAAAATTCACTTGTAAATAGTCTAAATATTTTGAAAAAAATGTAATAAAAAGATTTATAATAGCAGAAAACTATATCATCAACAAAAAACAACCTGTAATCTTTTCGATTGAAAAAGTCCCAGGCCGATGCATGGCACACCACGTCTCTGTCCAGCGGTTTCACCAACATGGATTTATCCCAGAAAGGTTGTGGCATTGGTTTGAGATCGAGTGATTTGAAGAAATTTTCTGCCATACGAAACATCTTCAGAACTGTGTAATTCTGCATCGTGAAAATTAGATTTTACGAAAATCTTACAATTGACTAGTATAGTGTATAAGGAATGGCTTTTGTTTAGTTTCATTATCCTATATTATAATATATTTATTTTATTATATATCACTTTGATATCATATATTATTGTTAAATTGTTGCTTCACGTTTGACCAACTTCGATTACAATGCCAACCTGTTTAATCATTTCATCGGTCACGTCCATGCCCGGTGTACTCGGCGATGGTCTCAAAACGTCTTCGATATTTTCCCAGGATTGAGCCCACATGTTTCCTGAAATATCATGTTTAGAAAATCGAAATTGTTAAATTAGATCTTGTAAAATAAAGAACTCCATCCGTAAAAAAGTGACAAAAATGTTAACCGAGAAGGTGAGCAGGAATATGTCCCTGTCTGGGGAAGGTCAGTTTCGGATACTTTTTCATGAGTTTCCTTCTCGTGTAGGCATGAAGTTGTTCGTAAAGAGGTTTGATTTCCTGCCACAAAGCCTCGCAATCGGCTTGAAACGTGTCAGATTCGTACCAAGATCTCCAGTATTCTCCGTTGTCAGCATAACCTGGTAGAAATTGTGAGATTTTTAAAATAGTGGATGATCCCGAAGATATCGAATATTTTTTGTATTTTATTTTTATTAAGCACAATGAGAATCAAGTTGAATAAGCAGATCAATCTGAACAAAGCTTTCGAAACATACATTGGAAAAGATGAAAACTAACTGCTGTGGTTAAAGATATAACACTAACCATTTATCTTTGCAGCCTTATTCAAATAATAAACAAACTCTTCATATTTATCTGGAAATTTTTTTCCAGATGCATCCCTCCAGCCCTTCCAAGCCCACAATAATTCATTTGTGTCATTTGATTTGGCCATAATTTCTGTCAGATCTATAGTTTGTGAACGATAATAATTATTATTCTGAGTTTAGATCTACAAACGTTTAGAAACGTAAGAATTTTATGAAGGGATTTGGAAGCTTTTGAATCTACGTTAATAATGATCAGTTAAGTTGTCGTAATAAATCTTTTTGTTGAATAAATTACATTGAAAGCAACTTGGCCATACCTGGATCCAACGGATAGCATTTATCAGATTGGTCGTTTGGCTTGTTGCAGACTTTGGCAGTGCTGTAGATTTTCTGCATGTCTGCATTCAATTCAGTCATCTGTTAATTTGTAAAACTGTTATCAATTCACGCTGTCAGAAACACAAGTTAATTTTTTAGAAAACCTTTGAGAAATCATTGTCAGGCAAACTAGCGGGTCCGATGTCCACGATTTTGGAAAATTCTCGTTTGAGCAGAGGATCGGTGAAGTTACGCCAATTGAATTTATTCGCTTCCTTATATTTCAATTTGTCGAAGTCGGCATTTTTGGCAGCTTTTTCTTGCTACAAAAAGTCAAATTAAAAATAAACTTCAATAATTATATTAAATAATAAACGAATCATTAGCTAATCATTGTTTAAATACTGACAGAAATATTGAGGTTGTAATCTGTGAGGTTGGTGTTGTAATTCCAACTGGCCTCCACGTTTTCGTAGATGACTTTCTCTGCATCTGTGTTATACCCTTTCAACCATTTTTTGGCTTCCACTTCATTGCTTGACACCGTCCCTGTCAGACAAATCAAGCAAATGAAAACTGGAAACACCATATGCTTCCCTCCTGCAAACATGGCGTCTGCTCGTCTACTTCCGCACTACGAAACATTTATGTCGATTATCAATGAACTTTGAATTATTTTCAAAGTAACTCAAACTCATTGAGATAGCAGAATGGAGTTTCAAGTGTCGAATTGTATGGGGATCATATCTCAACATTCTATATCTTAAGTTGAGGTCGGTCATCATGATCAGGTGTTAATAATTAGAACTTTGAGATTAACTTGTGATAATATCGATTAAGCATGGTTATCAGATAGGAATTGCTTCAATATTTCTATCCCGATAAGATGCTTTTGTAATTGGAAAATGAAGTCCAACGCGAGCTTTTGAAATCCGTTTTAGAAATTTCTAAACATTTTCATATAAACATAAACTCTGTCGAGGGTCGGCTCTTTCTGACGATCCTTTATAATTTCATTTTTAATATTTTCATGTCGCATTCGTTTATTCACTTAAGTTTCCATCTTTTCAGATTTCTTAAAATATCAATTTTAGGAGCCAATGATGTTTCAAATAATTTAATACTGTTAAAATTCAATTCAGTGAAATTGATAAACTTTCATTTAAAGGTCAATAATTAAAGAATATCAATGTCAAAAGCTAAATAATGGCATTGTTTCTAAACACGAAATCGTCACAAGGGGCAAAACTAGAATCCAAAAGCGGTATTAATCAGAGGATCGTTTCTTTCCATCCAACAGGTTGATCTTCGTTCTGGATTTTCAACCATTTAAAAAGAGGCTGAAAATACTTCAGTATGAAACTAGCCGACATTTTATCCCAGCCCGTGGCTTCCTTCATCACTTCAGACCATGGAGTCGAAGATCCTGCTTTCGTCAATTTGCTAGAAAACCATTCTCAAAATGCTTTCTACATTTCCCCAGGATTGGGCCCACATGTTCCCTATAAAGATCGTTTTAATGTTAACATTTTCATTAATGTCTTAATGTACATCTTGTGGAATTATGATTAGTTTAAATAAAATAAATAAGCAAAACACGAATGATAAATTAATTAAAATCATACCGAGGATGTGTGCAGGAATGTGGCCACTACTGGGAAAATCCAGATTTAAATATCTATTCTTGAGCTTTCTTCTGCCGTAGGCATGAAAATGTACATAAAGAAGTCTCACTTCTTGTCAGAGAGACTCGCAATCGGCCTGGAAAGTGGCTGATTCGTACCAAGATCTCCAGTAGTCTCCAACGTCTTCGAAGCCTGTTCGGTTGAACTTAAATTACATTATATCTGCTCAGAGAAATTTCAGATATGGAGATATTATCTGAAATGGTGTACGTACCTTTATTAGTTTTATATATTGGGCTGATTGGTCCATTCGTTCGATGTGAATAAGGAAAACTCAAGGAACAAGTTATAATGAAATTCTAACCATTCACTTTTGCAGCCCTGTTCTGATAAAATACAAAAGTTTTGTATTTTTTGGGCATTAGTTTGCCAGACACATCCCTCCAGCCCTTCTATGCCCACAGGAGTTCATCAGTGTCGTTTGACTCTTCCATAATCTTTGTCAGGTCTGGAAAATATTAAGGCAATGACTTTTATCATTTGTGTCGCTCAAAACGATAGATTTCTTCGGCGTAAAGCAAAGATATGATCTCGAAGCGATTTGTCCTGCTACTTTTTCTTGCATTTTCTTAATAAATGTACAAAGTTACTTTTATAATCAGTCTATAAAACTTAATTTACATAATATATTACATGTATTACATTAAGCCTAGGAATAACAATAACGAAATTTACATGATATTCTTAAATACCTGGTTCCAGAGGATAACATTTACCAAAAGAGTCATTCGGTTTGTTACATAGTTTCGAGGTGCTGTAAATTTCTTTCAACTGAGATGCCAACCTGGATGCCTTGATTGAGATACATAACTTAGACAACAATTAAACTGATAAATAAATATTGAATTAACAAATAATAATAAACCAATAATTATTAATTACTTTAATTACCATTAGTTAGACTAATAATTACAATGATAACCGAATTAATTAATAAAAAATAAATTCACTCCAAAGAGAGCCCGCTTATTACTCAGCGAATAATCGATAAAAACCTTTTGGAAGTCTCCTCGGGACAAAATCGCAACCCCGATGCCAACGATTTTAGAAAACAATCGCTTCAGCTGAGGATCGCTGAAGTTGCGCCAATTCAAACCGTTTGCTTCTTTAGATTTTACTTTTCCAAAGTCGGCTTTCCTTGAAGACAATGTTTCCTGCGAAACACAAGAGAAAAATAAAATTTTAAAAAAATTCGATAAATCCGAAAAAGGAAAAGCATTAGCCGACCAAATCTTCTTATCATCGTGTTATTACCATCATACTTGAATAACAACCAGGATTTTGCGATTGTGCTCCAGGATTTTGTGATATTGGTGCTGTAGTTCCAGCTGGCATGGGCTTTTTCAACGGAGTATATTAAGATCTCTTCAGAATATGCCTTCAACTATTCTTTGGCTTCTTCTTCGCTATCCGAACCCAACGTTCTAGCAAGGTAAAGAAAACGGAAGGCTGCTCGGGCAATATTCGAACCATCAGTAGGCATTACGTGTGCTCGGATGTTCTCTTGAGACTAGGTTTTTATACCTGTTGATCTGCGATCTTTGAGTCCCTTGACTTGATGATCGCTTTAAAGGTATTTTCAAATTCACTGGATACTAACATCAACAATTTCAACGATTTTACGAATATTTAGTAAAAAAAAAGTAATAATTAAAACGATGCTTTTGATTCCTCTGCTTATGTTTTTCATGTTAATTTCAATGAAACACGAGTTCAATTTTATGCTCGAAATTTAACAACAAGGAAGCCATGTTCTCGAGCAACTTTTACGTGACAGGAATTAATGGATTGAATTCATTGAGATGAATTCTTAACATTCGACCAGGTTTCTGAGGTAACTGAAACATTTCCATGCCGTTCGAAGAAATTGCCAGGACTACAATGACACATGCCTCGATTCTATTCAGATTGTTAGGTCATTGTTAGTTTTCTTTCTTGGACTCTTTTTTTTTTTGTGTATTTTACGCGAATACTTAAAGTGTATTCTGTTTAAAAAATATTAAATATTTAATATTTATTTATATTTTATCAAATATTAATCAAAATGAATCAATGCGAAGGAGGATATTCTTTTAGGTCGCAGTTCAGACGTGAATCCGGGATGATGGAGGATTCGCGCGGATGACAAGAGTTAATGATGCTGATAAAACATCGTGACGAGGAATTATGAACTTCTCTTAATACTTAACTTATTTTAATAACTGATATAAATAATTTGTAAATAATTATAAAACAATTATACTTATAATGCTTAATAAATTTCTGGAGATAGCCCGCAAAACCTTTTTTTTTGGGGGGGGGGGGGGGGGGGTGAAAGGATGACAAAATCTGGAGATGAATTGGATTGAAGGGTCTGGTAAGATGTATGTAAATGTGTAAACAAAATATTTATAAAAATGTATTTTACGATTTTCTTTTAAGTAAAAATATGCAAATGAGATGTGCATAAAATGCTTGTGAATAAAGTATGAAATGTGCTTAAATATTCAATTTGAGTTGTTCTTAACTGACTATCTTTTTCTCCATGCATGGAGAGAATGCATCCATTTTCTTGTTTTGGTCTGCACGAGTTGTGTGAGATGTATACATTCATAAATCTAGCCTGTCTTCAATATCCATCTATTCATCCATCCATCCATCCATCCATCCATCCATCCATCCATCCATCCATCCATCCATCCATCCATCCATCCATCCTTCCATCCATCCATCCATCCATCCAACTTGCTTCTTCTTCTCCGGTCACCAAATTTAACTATAAATTGTTTTTATTTCTTGAGTGTCATGGAGATGCCATAATTCCAGAGATCCGCCATTATGCACGGAGTCGACAAATGGTTATTCTGCTAAACAAACGTACGACTTAACCGATCATAAAATCCCATTACATTTGAAAATGTAATCTCCAGGTGAATATATAACTTTATAAAGCAAAATGAAAGTGTAAAAAATAAATAAATAAATAAAACAAATAAAAAACACTCTCATCGACCCCATCCATCGAAAAGCTTTGATGTGTTTCATCCGAGTGGAAGACAGAAATTGGAAATCGAATGGAGATTCTATAAATAATGCAGTCACGGTCGACTGGGCACGCTATCTCGAGCACACAAGAAGTCGTCTAGCATCATTAGCATCTCCCGTGTTCCCGCCAATTCTACACATCGTCTGCGAACGATAAATAATGATTGATGGTCGAGGAGAAATTGAGATTCACTCCTCTCTGAACTATTAGCTCACGTCATCGATGAATGTCACAAAGACAGAGGGATGTTTTGGCCATCGAGAGGACAGTCAATGAATGAATTATTGATTTTATTAATATATTATTATTATTGATTATTATTGATTTAAGCGTTTTATTTTTTTATTTATTTTAAGACAAAGTCTTTCTATAGAAATTGAAATTATAAGCAATATTTGTTTTTAACTAAAAATATATTAAAAAGGATTAAATATTATTAAATATGCTATCGTAGTTCTTAGTTATAAATATTTATAACATTCACAACCAATCAAGCAAGTGAAGCTAGTTAATATTTGCACCAATTACTTTTCATTGTATTCAATTCTCAACAAAGTTGTTGACGGATGCGCACCTGCAGCGTCTTATAAAAGCCACTGGTGGTCCATTTTCGTCGGATACCCTGTGGAGTTATTGCTCCCTCGAATCTTGGATTCGTCAGGAAGCGCTTTTCATTCGTTTTTACTTCATTTCGAACCAAAAAGCAGTTTCATTGCTTTCCCCAAACAAGCAAACACTCCAAAAACTTTGTTTCGTTTGTTCAGACTTGTAAGTAAATGAATCTGTTGTAATTTCTCGCGATTAATTTTGTAAAAAAAAAGAAATCTTAATTACTTGTAACTTGTAAATCTAAGAATTTCAATCTGTCGTTAATAACTTAGTAGCGCCTACTTTATCCATATCTGGCAGTTTTTCGAAAGGTTAGTTCGACGGGGAGATTAAAATAATTAATAATTGTTAATAAATAATTGTTAATTAATTGTTAATTTATTAAATAATTGTTAATTTATTAAATAATTGTTAATTTATTAAATAATTGTTAATTTATTAAATAATTGTTAATTTATTAAATAATTGTTAATTTATTAAATAATTGTTAATTTATTAAATAATTGTTAATTTATTAAATAATTAGTTAATGTTAAGCATTAACGGCATATTGTTATCATTATAATCGTATTTGAGCGCTTTGTTTTTGCAGAAATCTTTTTCGTCTGCTTTTGATGTATTTATTTTAAATAATCAAAAAAAAGTCAAAATATCCACGAAAATGTTTATTTATTTAAGACCGCGAATCGAGATTTAAGATGGAATTAAGGCATTTACTTCATTCGAAATGAGGAGATAATGAATATGCAAATCATCGTCTTAATGAATATGCAAATTGTAGGATCAACAGTCCGAGAAACGTGAAAAAAGTCATTTGTGCTTGAATTTCGCCAAAAGGATTCCATGAATTTCTTGGAAATTAAAAGCTTTTTTTAAATAATTTAAAATATTTTTAATTAAAATTACTTTAAAAATTAAAAAATTAAAAAACACGAGACGAATTAAACGAGATCAAAAAAGAAACAACGAATAAAACGGCAATTAAATTTAATCAAACAGTAATTAATTTTATTAAAAAACAATATGTAGAAATTCAGGCTCCTTTGGATCTCGTATTACAAAGGTTAAAAATGTTCTTCAAAGTGCTCAGGTCCCCAAATATTTCCAGCCAATCCCGCATTCATATTTAAACAACCAATGAATCCATATAATCGTGTAAAGGTTTTTATAAATTACTTGTTATAAATAGCCCTGTAGCTCACGCGCACGGCGCTATATAAATGACATATTATTATTATTATTAGCATTATTATTATTATTATTATTATTATTTATTATTATTATTATTTAATTATGGATCATAGACCGACTTCTTGAAGATTTTACTTCGGATTGATTTTACAGTTGGTAAGCGCTAACCCTAATTCAATTGAACTTACTATTATATACGATTATTATAATATGACTATTTGGCCATAAATATTTGTTAGTACAGGCGACCAATTAGTCATTATTATTTAATAAAATGGTATTAAATAAGAATAAACGAATCATAACGAAACGAAAATGAATTTTATTTTTGCTTTCAATGGCACCTTCAATAGTTTTCTACAAAATATACATATACAAATTATTATATATACAATATTACAAATAGTTTTCTAATTATTTAAAAATAATTTTATTTCATAAAACAATTATAGAAAATAATTTTGTTCTATGAAAAGTATTTAATAATAATTCTATTTTATAAAAGTATTTAGAAATAATTTAAAGTATTTCACGATAAATATACCAACACTGCATCAACTCGAGACGTTGAGAACGTCAAACGTCTAATATTAGGTTTTAATGATAAAAACCTTTAAAAACTCTTTAAAAAGAAATTTAAAAATTGGTTTGGAATTACATCCGAAATAGGTCAAATATAATTTAAATATTTGGACATAATTTTCAATGGCTCGGAAGATAAAGTCGAATTTAATTATACGGATTGTATTCCTATCCATGCAATATTCAAATTATGACAATAATTTATAATTAAATTATTAAAATAATTTATACTTAAATTATGACAATAATTTATACTTAAATTATGACAATAATTTATACTTAAATTATGACAATAATTTATACTTAAATTATGATAATAATTTATTTCAACATAATTTTTAGTGGCTCGAAAAATAAATTTAGATCTTAAAAAGTATGAAAAGAAGTTCCCTTTTTGCTTAAAACGCCTCATTGTCTGAAAGTAACATTCATTTCTTGATCGATGTCTTTCCATTCCTGAAGAATTTCATTCTCTGGACAGCAGTTTGGGGCTTTCAAATAAATTGATGAATTGAAATTATTCGAAAAAATTATATTTGAACGTGCCTCTGTCCTTCTCTTCCTCCTCCTCCTCCTCTTCCTCCTCCTCCTCCTCCTCCTCTTCCCCCTCCTTCTCATCCGCCTCCACCCCTCCACTTTCTTCTTCTGGATTTAAAACGAGTCAAGTTTTCTAAAACGATTCCGTCTGACTGAAATCTATTTTTTTTTAGAATTCTTCTACATTCTCGACTTTAACCAACATTATTGTTGCTAAATAATATTTATAGCACTGTCATATTAAGTTTAATTAATAAATTAATTAGTTTATTTATTTTAAAAAATGATAAACAAAGTCTCTAACCGTCATTTTTTTCTTGCAAACGGCATATCCGCAGACGAGCAGCGAGGAAAATTGCCAAACTAAGGAGGCAGGTGATTTAACTTGCTTTGCAAAAAAAAGAACGAAAAAAAAAAGAATTCGTACTCTGAGGGAAAGAGGGCGTTGTCTCGGCAATCTTCTTCGCTAGTGAATATATTATGAAGTTGGTCGAAAGATTGTATCCAGGCGAGACAATTATAGGGAGAGACTTCTGCTTATTTTCCAGCTCCTAATTGAGACTGTAAACTTTCCATGGACGATTCCATGGAAGAGAAAAATATTAAACGGATAGAAATGACCGCCAGGTGTGAATCAATGCGCTAGATTGAAGTGCTTAATATCCCATCAGGGATTTACCAGTCTTTATGTCTGTTTGTTTGCCAATTTCATAGCTGAACGACCGACGCATTATGTTTTATGCAGCGCTATAATATGTTTGTACGACCCGTAATACGAGCGAAGTTTAGGGCTTAAGATAGGCGTATTATATAATATCATAATATATATGTAATATTATAATTATTATAATTATATTTCTTATTATTGTTAATGTTATTATTATTATTATTATTATTATTATTATTATTATTATTATTATTATTATTATTATTATTATTATTATTATTATTATTATTATTATTATTATTATTATTATTATTATTATTATTATTATTATTATCGTCTTTTTCATCTTCATCTTTTGCCAGTCAATCACTTTTGCTGAATAGGATTTTGAAGAATTTCAGTCAAATCTCCGCCAAAACATGGCGGCTTTACAGCGGTGTCTGATGAATAAGAAAACCTTTTTTTTTTTCAATTTATCAGATTTGTCATCCGATCGAAGCAGAAATCCATCCCGTCGGGGATTAATTGCAAGTTGAGTCCTCTTAACTTGCAGATTAATTTGTAAATGAATAATAATCCAATAATGATTTTGAGGAAATTTTATTATTATTATTAAATTTATTATCTTAAATAAATTAACATTTTTTGTTCTTTTGTTCTCCGAAAAAAGCGAAAAGACGAAAATTCCTAAATTCCTTCCTAAGTTTTTGGAAGCTGTTCCAACTTGACTGACGATTCTGAGCGTCAATTCAACCTGAAAGTCCTGGTGACCGCGACTGGAAAAATGTCCGAAGTTCAATCACCATCTGGGAAATTGAGATCCGCAAACATAAATAAAATAAACAAGAATTGGCAATAAATTGTATGAGAATGTAAATTATAAACATAAATGTTATGTAATATAACGTTAAATTGAACAAATATTACA
This sequence comes from Hirudinaria manillensis, assembly GCA_034509925.1. NCBI lineage: Eukaryota > Metazoa > Annelida > Clitellata > Hirudinida > Hirudinidae > Hirudinaria > Hirudinaria manillensis. The sequence continues at coordinate 1,928,407 of CM067535.1, forward strand.
AAGTTCATTATAATATTATTATATTATATTATATTATATTATATTATATTATATTATATTATATTATAAACGAACTTTATACTTTCATGTTTTATTTTTTTTTAAATCATTTATGTCTGATGAAAGCACTGGATACATTTTCATATAAAATTATATTAAAAAATATTTTTAAAATATTTAAAAAATAAAAACGAAATATCTTCTCATCATTTCTGCTTTCCTCCGAGATTCAGTTTCAGTCATCAAAGCCTGCCAGCACTGCTATTGTTGCGTCCGATATCGTGTCACCATCGTCTTAGTCGTCGTCATCGTCGACATCGACATCATCATCATCATCATCATCATCATCTTCATCAATAATAATAATATATTTGTATTTATTTGTATTAATTTTTACAAAGACTGCTACCGTTTTTAATAACATTAAAATCGCCTAATATTTATACAAGTAGATACCTACAATTCCTTAGCAACAAATAATTAATATTAATTATAATAATAATAATAAAAATAATAATAATAATATGTCATTTATATAGCGCCGTGCGCTTGGGCTACAGGGGCTCTGAAATATAATAATATTAATAATAATTAATAATTAATAATAATAATACCAATAACAATAATAATAATAATAATAATAATAATAATAGCGGTAATAACGACAGCAATAATAAAAACAATGAATTTAGCACAAAAAGTTCAGAAAGCGCTGAAAGACAAGAGTCGATTGCGATGGGAGACACAAGGAAGCTGCCATTCGTGCCGTGCCGAGGAGGTCGTAAATTGCAAGCGGGAAGTCGAGCAGATGCCGAGCGAATGCCGTGCAAATGCCGTGCAGAAGCCGGGCAAATGCCGACGATCCGGGAAGTCGTGCTCCATTCCTGAGCATCGATGACAAGAAACCACGTGAACGAAATCAGCGTCCGATTGAAGATCTGGTCGCCATGGAGATGATGCAATCAACTTTCCATAGAAGATGCCTTTTTTTTTTGTTGTTGGCCAATTTTTACGATTTTATTTCTGGTGATCTTTTATTTTGTGGGATTGCATTTTAAAATTTTGGAGAGATTTTCAGCTAATAATTAATAATTAAAAAAAAAAAAAAAATAATAATAAAATAATAATAATAATAAGAAGAAGAAGGATAACATCAACAATAATAGTAGCAACAATAACAATCTGTCTGCCATCAGATGATGGGCTTTACAATTCTTCACTTCGGAGATTATATTATTTACAAACAGATGAATAATATTCACTAACTGGTGCCATTTTAACAATTCCATTGATGCCGTGCAAATATTGGTGTATAGTACTCTGATAACCTTTTGCAGCTCATGTAATAATATCAATTATATTAAAAATAAATAATGTTTTTAATAATTAATATTTCATTAATTTAAAATTCCTTAATACGTTATCACATCATTTCAATTGATTAAATTTATATTTTGGAATAGTCATAGTGTCAAAACATGGACAACAACTCAGCAACCTTCCTCTTCATCGTCTTGTTAACCACCGACATTTTGACCGGTTCTACGGGTCTTTCCTACGAGGCCAAAAGGGTCTACCTGCCGAGGAGTCTCAC
>CM067535.1:1935000-1970000 GCA_034509925.1 Hirudinaria manillensis
ACACCGAATAAACATTTTTTTTTAATGTCGGGCACATTCAAGGGGCGTGCAAATGATTCTAACTCTTAGGATTCATACTTTGGATCGATAATAAGTGGGTGGGGACTTCGGTTCAGGCCTGAGGGAGTCGGGTAGAGCCGGCCATGTGGTGGCTTGGCTTGTAATCCCCCAAAGATATTTTTAGAAAAATTATTTAGATTGTATTTTACATAAAGGCAGTTAAGTATCTTTAGAATTTAGAATTTATCTAGAATTTAGAATACGAATTTACTTTCGATTTTTATTAAAATATTTAATTATATAACTACTAAAGTAGGAATTTATGAATGATTAATAATATTAGTCATAATATTATCAAAATTGCACGCCATTCATTATGGCCACGACGTATGTTTAACAGGACACGTTCTTCCGTGAATTATGGAGTCACTTTCGATTATTCTGGGTCTTTCCCAATTATTATTTTTATTATTATTATTTTTATTATTATTATTTTATGAATAAATCTTAATAATTGCATTAATAGATGATAATTTAATAAAACAAAACGACAACATTAATGTTAAATAATGTTTATAATAATAATAATAAAAATATTAATAGTAATAATAAAAACAATAATCCTATGCATTTGTCTTTTCAGAATCTGTATTTTAAATGCAATTTTTCTATTAAATTATTAAAAATATGTTTGTTAAATTTAAGAAAAATCTTATTTGCTTCGAAGACCAGTACTTAAGAAATTTTGAGTCCAAAAAAAATATAAGAAAACAAAAAAGAAAAACCCAATTATAAAACTTGATGGTGACTCATTGCACCGAATGAACTCTCAGAAGGGGAGTGAGTGATGGATGGTTTTAGGGATGGTTCTTCATAATTTCTCTCCTGCGTCCCCCTCGCCATGATGACCATCTCGACCCGAGAGGGTCCTTGGATAATAAAAAGAGTTTTTGTTTTTAAATTTTAAAATCTCATAAATCAGATGACATTAAATAGGAAGAATCATCCATTCTTGTTAGAGGAAATTTTAAATTTTATTTTGAATCAAAATCAATTTTTTTTATATTTTATTTTCTTTGGGAAATTGTATTTCATAATAAAAGTAATAATTACGAACATTTCCTGTTAATAATAATAATAATAATAATAATAATAATGATGATGATGATGATGATGATGATGATGATAATAATAATAATAATAATAATAATAATAATAATAATAATAATAATAGTAATAATAGTAAAAAAATTTTAAATTTATTTTCACGTTTTTATGTCACCTTTGAAAGGCGACCTCATAAATCAGTCATGCGAATCTGCTCCAAGTTCTGGAGTTGACAGAGTCGTCATGGAAACGGCTTCGACGCCTTATGGTTCCTTACCGTGAAGCATTGCATAGGAGCGTGCCTCCTATTGTATCAGCAGTTCGATTGGGTGTACCTTACTTTGTATCAATAGCGCCGTGGATGTATCTCGTGGTGTATCTTATGTCGTACCTATAATACCGTGTACATACCTTATATTGTATACACAAGTAGGAGTGGCTAGTGAAGGTGGTGAATTTGACACATCTGTAAACGAGATTAAAATCTACGAGCCCGTTTAAAAATTCGTGGCAATGGTATGAGTCACTTCACAATTTCATGAATAATTTAGTGACCGGATGAGAAAAACAGCAAAAAGATTATCTGCGATTGTCGGACAGCGAACGATAATTCATATCTTTTTCAATTTATTTCATCTTTTAATTTTTTAATCTGCACGTGGAATTAATTTTCGTTTTTTTTTATTAATTATAAATATTGATTAAAAAACATTATTTTTCTTTTTCTTTTCAATTGAATTGAATTGAATTAAAAATTAAAAATATGAAAACCAAAGTGCGAATTAAAATTGTTTTGTGTGTCGTCGTCGTCGCTCGAAATACGACAGAAATGTACGAACAATTCCGTGTTGTTGATCGCGTTGTCTCGTATTTTCCCTGCTAGCTTGCCTGCCAATCACCCCGGATTAGGGAAACAAATTGGATTATTTATTTATTTTTGTTGTTGTTATTATTATTATCATCATTGACTAATAATATATTATAACAGCCATATTTTTTACAATAATTTTTTTAAACTATCTAAGTTTATAATGGATGTATATTTATTCATTTAATATATAATATTAATATAAAAGAAATGTGAATCGAAAATGAATCGACGGAACGAAAGTTAAAGGACAGAAATAAAATAAATAAAATAATAATTTAATTAAATATATTATTCATATACTGTTAAAAACAAAATGTCATTCTGAAACATTATCAGGAAAATAGTACTAATAGAAAAATTATGCAGAAAATCCAAAGGTCAGCATGTCGTGTAGGTGGCTTTAATATCTAATAGATTTTCTAACATGAATTTGACTGCCACCTACTCAGTTATAATGAATCATTAATCATACAATTACATTATAATATCATGATAATATTATGTTATATTATAACAATCCTCTGCCAGAATGATCGTCCAAGAGTTTCATTTGATTAATAATAATAATAATAATAATAATAATAATAATAATAATAATAATAATAATAATAATAATAATAATAATAATAATAATAATAATAATAATAATGATAATAATAATAATAATAATAATAATAATAATAATAATAATAATAATATAATATAATATAATATAATATAATATAATATAATATAATATAATATAATATAATATAATATAATATAATATAATATAATATAATATAATATAATATAATATAATATAATATAATATAATATAATATAATATAATATAATATAATATAATATAATATAATATAATATAATATAATATAATATAATATAATATAATATAATATAATATAATATAATATAATATAATATAATACAATATTAGTCCCAAGATAAAAAAAATACCTGCTATAAGCAAAGAATTTCTTTCAAAATCTTCAAAATTCAGCGAAATTAAAAATTGATTTTCCTCAGAAAATAATAAAATAAAATAAAAAATAAAATAAAAAAATAAAATATAGAAATAAATGAAAGTTAATGAAATATTTTCTTTCGATCACATATAATACTTTTGATGACGTAATATCTTGATAATATCATCTTTTTATAACATAACATTTTGTTAATATAATCTTTTATTAATATAATGATGATATAAGTTTTTGATAATATTTATTAATTTTGATTAATTTTATTAATACAATATTTTTTTACGAAACAATTGTTTTTCTCGACAAAGTAATTTAAAAGTCATAGTCAAACATTGGCGTCGAGAGGAGGGTTGACGCCATCTTGGAAAAGAATTGGTGTCGCCAAGGAGTTGCAGCCAAGCGTGGAGAAAGGCGGGGATTTATGGAGGAAAAATCAGCACATCCCTGGAGTGGGTTGGAAAAACCCTGCTTCCATTAATCCGCCATTGATCAGCCATTTTTATTCCGACGTTTGTTCGTTTGTTTGTCCATTTGCATTCATTATTGGCGTTCTTTCTTCTTATTCTTCTGTTTTCTTCGTCATCATCATCATCTTCTTCTTCATCATCATCTTCATCATCATCTTCTTCTTCATCTTCTCCTTCTTATTATTATTGTTATTCACGAGACTTGAATTTCTGTCTTAGCAGAGAATTTCTTGTCATGGAAAGAAGAAGTGTTCTTTCTTTTTTTATCGAAATCTTAAGAAAAATTTAAAAAACTAAATAGAAAGTATAAAACAAACGATTATAAATAGATTCGAAAATTTCCAAACGTTTCGTGTCGGACTTTGTAAATAAACAAAAAAAAACAAAAAAACAATCAATCAATCAATCAATCAATCAATCAATCAATCAATCAATCAATCAATCAATCAATCAATCAATCAATCAATCAATCAATCAATCAATCAATCAATCAATCAATCAATCAATCAATCAATCAATCAATCAATCAATCAATCAATCAATCAATCAATCAATCAATCAATCAATCAATCAATCAATCAATCAATCAATCAATCAATCAATCAATCAATCAAAAACAAACACCATAGTTGTCAAAAAATTTTCCGACAGAAATATTATTTCCATCTGGCAAAACCAATGTCACTTCCCAGGACGCGAATGACACGCTGCAACCTCAATACGAGAGCTTGGGGCACGAAATGTGAATCGCAAATGAATCGACGGAACGAAAGTTAAAAGACACAAACAATAAATAAAATAATAATTTTAATTCCAATTAACAACAATAATATAATTTAATATAATAATAATTTCCTTTAATTTGCACTTAATTCGATTATTTCAAGAACCGAGTCGGGTTCACAGCTTTGGAAATTAAAGCAACTTAATTTAGCACACCAGTACAGTTTGGTGACAAGCCATTTTCTCGCCTCCGTCCGTCCGTCCGTCCGTCCGCCCTTCCTTCACTCCCTCTTAACGAGCATCACGTGATCTAGTGATGATGATGATTATGATGATGATGAAGAAGAAGACGAGGGAGACGAGGAATAAGGGCGATGGATGGTAGGCAGGATGAAATCATTCCACGCATCGATGAATGACAAAACCATCGAAAGTACTTCAGTGCAGTCGAAGGATTCTTATGTCAACTTCATTGCTTCTTCTTTGAAGTTCAAAAACGACGATACACACTCGAACCTCACGTCGTACGTGCTGCTGCTGGGATCGTCATCAGGACTGCTGAAGATACCGGACAATCATGATAATTTACATTACATAATAATTTAAAGATTATAAAGATTACAGGTCAGTTCATCTCAGCTCTCAGAATATAAGCTTATGATCGGTTCTGATGACGAGGCTGTCATCACTTGGAGTGATCGAATGTCTGGAGATGATGATGATGATGATGATGATGATGATGATGATGATGATGATCATCATCATCATCATCATCATCATCATCATCATCATCATCATCATCATCATCATCATCATCATTTAACTAAGTTAGGTCGATTATACCGACGACTGAAGAGTCGTAAAAGTGGCAAAACGAGTTCTTAATTGGCGCAAGTGCTTAGTTTCGGCATCTGTTATTTCCTCAAGTAATGAGCGAATAATGGCTGTTGATGACGATGGTCATGATAGTGATGCTCTTCCTGCGATGATGATGATGATGAAGACGTTGACGACGACGACGACGATGACGATGACGATGATGGTAATGGTGGTGGTGGTGATGACCAAGATCTCTACGACGACGGATGCTATGGTGGTGGTGATGATGATGGTGATGATGGTGGTGATGATGATAGTGGTACTCATGTCGATGGTGGTGATGATGATCTTTCAATGGCGTTTTGTATGCACGATTGATCGTCCTTGTTCTGGTTGTATGCAGCTGCCTCGAGCAATAGCCATTCTTTGTTGATGGATAAACTCGGAGTAGAATGATGATGATGATGGTGATGATGGGGATGGTGATGATAATTATACAATGACGATGACGGTGACGACGACGACGACGATGAGGACTATGATGATGATATCGATGGCATTAAAACAAGGTGCTGATGATGACCAAATTGTAGAGAAATCTCAGGGATTACGGTGCAAAATTAATGCCCATTATAATTATTAATATCCATTTCATTCCCAAGGTACGACTAACACCTACAAAGTTATTATTTATTCACGATTATCCATTGAATCATTTCCTTCTTTTAAATCTATCTGTCTGTTTGTTCCTCGCCCGTCCATCCATCCATCCATCTATCCATCCATCCATCCATCCATCCGTCCATCCATCCATCCATCCGTCCATCCTATTTATGTCACAATGATATGAAATCGGTTTTTTTTTTAAATTTACGAGTCGAAAACACGAATAAAAAATATTTAAATTTAAATATTTTAAAAACAAACAAAATTTATTTTAAAACTTTTTATAATAAAACTTTCAATTTCTCATTCAGAACAATAAATTAGTTTTCGATTAAATTATTAAAAATTATTAAATCAATTTACAAGCAAAATCAACAAAAATAAAGTTGATTAATGTTTCCTTCCAATTTAACTACTCTTCCACCTAGTATAAATTCGAAAAACTTATGACAACGATGACGATTATGATGATGATGATGATGATGATGATGACGACGACGACGACGATGATGATGATGATGATGATGATGATGATGATGATGACGATGACGATGACGATGACGATGACGATGATGATGATGGTGATAAAACCAACAACCGGTAACTGGAATAAAAAGCAGCCTTAAAAAGAATTAACCTCGTTGGAATAAATTCTCATCAGGATGACGTCATCAATCATAGAGCAGGTATTTTGCTCTCAACTCTCGCAACCCACCCTCATCACCCCGTCGCTTGGGGAGTGGTCGCCATGTTTTTACTCGGTGACGTCATAAATCTCCGACCACCCAGGAATGCCACCCGCTTTGAACAGAATTTCGGGAACCCGACAAACTGGAAGCATTAGAGCCATTTCCAGGTGCCCCGCCTGTTGTTGTCGATTGTCGATGTTTTGAAAGATGTTGTTGTTGTGTTGAAAGACGTTGAAAGATGTTGTTGTTCTTGTTGTTGTGTTGAAAGACGTTGAAAGATGTTGTTGTTGTTGTTGTGTTGAAAGTTGTTGAAAGATGTTGTTGTTGTGTTGAAAGATGTTGTTGTTGTTGTGTTGAAAGATGTTGTTGTTGAGTTGAAAGTTGTTGAAAGACGTTGAAAGATATTGTTGTTGTTGTTGTGTTGAAAGATGGTGTTGTTGTTGTTTTTGTGTTGAAAGATGTTGTTGTTGCCGTTTTTGTCCCTATCGCTGTTGTTGTTATCGTCGTTGTCCTTGTAATTAGATCGTGCTTCTCACGAAGCCGTGGCAATCGCTTCGTCTTCATTAAGACTCAATACTGGAGTCCCATTTCAACAGGTGTCATTCGTTCGTACACCATCCTCGATTTGTCTTTCATTTCCTTTTCGAGATTGTTATTGCCATCGCCATCGTCTTCGTCATCATCATCATCACCGTTGTCGCCATCATCGTCATCATCACTATCATCATCACCATCATCATCATCATCATCACCTAGGTCATCCTCGTCAGGGGCGTGATCGATCGCGCCGGCATAAATTCTTGCCGGCATTACATCAAGCGGCCACTTGGCTTGCATCCGTAACCATGGCAACGGACGGACCAGGGAAACGACCGGTCACCTCCTCTGTTTCCTCCTCCTCCTTTGATTTTGAAGGTCAAACGGGGAATTAAAAAATATTTATTAAACAATCATAAATAAATAAATAAATAAATTAATTAATTAATAAATTACTATTTAAAAAATTAAAGAATTATAATTCAGTTATTATTAAAAGTTATTAATAAAATTAATATTAAACATAATGTCTCTAATTAGGTTTTATTTAGGAATTAAATTTTAAATATTTTTTAGATATAGGTGTTTTACCAAATATTATTTATTATCAATTAAATTAATTAATTTAATTAATATTAAATTATTAATTATTAGTAATAAATTATAAATATAATCTTATTATTTGTAACGACGTATTTTATTTGTATTCCATCGTTACATTGTTGAGACAAAAATATTGGAATAAAAAGCGCATGAAAAATTCACAAGAAAGCAATATATTTCCTTCTCAACAGCTTTGTGGGGTAGTTACATTATTTATGTTATTTATATCGTTAGATTATTTACATTATTTACGTTGATACATTATTTACATTATTTACGTTATTTATATCGTTACATTATTTACATTATTTACATCGTTACATTATTTACATTATTTACGTTATTTATATCGTTACATTATTTACATTATTTACATCGTTACATTATTTACATTATTTACGTTATTTACATCGTTACATTATTTACGTTGTTACGTTATTTACATTGTTGTATTATTTACATTATTTACTTTGTTGTATTATTTACATTATTTACTTTGTTGTATTATTTATATTATTTACATCGTTACATTATTTACATGGTTGTATTATTTACATTATTTACGTTGTTACGTTATTTACATCGTTACATTATTTACATCATTTACATCGTTACATTATTTACGTTGTTACATTATTTACATTCTTGTATTATTTACATCGTTACGTTATTTACATCGTTACATTATTTACATGGTTGTATTATTTACATTATGTACAGCATTACGTCATCTAGGTTATTTACATTATTTACGAGATTACATTATTTACAGTACTACATTATTAGATTATTTATAACATTACATTATTTACAGTTTTTCATTATATTACATTATTTCCACATTTACATTAACGTTTATTACGTTGGTTAGAGTTGGTAGGAAGGAATTACAAGGAATATCTTCATGTATCCTCTAATAGTTGTTGTGTAGTTGTGGTCAGAATCAATAAACATCCAACTATAAATAAGATATGCTGCTAAATGGATGGAAGGGCAAACGGACAAAAACCCAGTAGGACGGACGGATGGACGGACGGAAGGAAGGATGGATGGATGGATGGATGGATGGATGGGCAAAAATGACGAAGCCTATGGAAAGACTGAGCGTTTACAATCCAATTGAAAATAATCTCATTTCAATAAAAAACTTAAGTTTTTATTTGAAGTTCATTTCAGTGAATTCCTACTTCCTGTTTCCAACCGGAAAGTAATTCAAAACGTTAAAATTAAATCCTCCAATTGACAACGCTTTAATAACAATCTGAACATTGTCTTGAGAATTTTAAACAATTTTTGAATTTTAAAATTAAAATGGAAAAAAAAACAATTTTTAATTTTTTAAAAAAGATTTTGTTGACCTCGCATGTCATTTGTAAATATAAGTTTATTTTATCAAAATGATATTTCTATTTATTTAAATTTTGTTATATCTAAAAAAACATTATCATCATCATCGCCGTCGTCGTCGTCTTCGTGGCACCACTTTGAAATGTTCTATTCGAGTGGCTCTTGAAATCGGATGTCATTACGAAGTTGCCCTCGGATTTGCACCGACTGAACCCATCATGGCAGACCCCAAGAAGGCATTTTTCAAATCAAGATTCCCTGCCTGAGGCCAACGTGATTCAATGATAATTTAACAAAAACTATTATTATGTAATATTTCAAAATATTATATTATATTACATATTCTGTAATACCACATTTATGAATGTAATACCACATTTGCCATAATGCTTAAGGTATTATTTACATCATTATTATTTATTTATTTATATATTTTTTTTTATTTATTTATTTATTTATAAATAATAGAAACTTAAAATTAGAAGCATTTTCTAGAAATTCCCGAAGTTCCAATTAAGGCTATATTTTTGCAGAGTGAGGTATTCCAGGTACTTCTCTATTTTTTTAATATTATATTATATTATATTATATTATATTATATTATATTATATTATATTATATTATATTATATTATATTATATTATATTATATTATATTATATTATATTATATTATATTATATTATATTATATTATATTATATTATATTATATTATATTATATTATATTATATTATATTATATTATATTATATTATATTATATTATATTATTTGTACTTTTTTCATTTAAATACATTTGCTGTCTAAATGCAAATGCGTTTAATCTCAAAATGAAAGTGAATTTAGCTCCAAAAAAAACCTTTCAATCGTCCTTGTTCTCGAGCAAAAGAAGCATAAAAAGATGTGATATCATCAATCAAATGAAGCGCTTGATAAAGTGAGGGAGTGGCGTTCACCTGTCAATCAAATACGTGACTTGTTCATATTCCACGGGATCCCATTAAAAAAAAATCAAAAATCAAAAAACGTGTAATAAAATATTTTTAAAAAATAATAATAAATTAATCTCCACCCAAAAAAAAAATCTGAACCCGAGAAGTGAAACAAAAGAAAAATTGAAATAGAAATTGAAACCGAAATGTGATACTGGAAAATCCCAGTCTCAAACGAAAGCAATCAATTTACGTTCACGTTTGATTGCAATCAATCCAAACTTTCCAGTCGTTTAAAACAACATTTATTTTCGGATTTTCTTTTTGGCAAATAATTTGAAAATAAAAATGTAAAATTTAAATGAAAATGTAAAATTTAAATAAAAATGTAAAATTTAAATAAAAATGTAAAATTTAAATAAAAATGTAAAATTTAAATAAAAATGTAAAATTTAAATAAAAATGTAAAATTTAAATAAAAATAATTGTAAATCGTTCAAATTTGTCGAGTTAAAAGACGTCACGAAGTATAAAATGTCAGGAGACATCGAAGAAAAATATGTCAGTATTCATTAGGAAGGAATATTTTAAGAAAATAGTTTATTGCGATCATCATTATTATTGTTATTATTATTATAATTATTGTTGTTGTTGTTATTATTATATATTGCAAACATAATTATTCAAAATGCATTAAAATTGTGTCATTATGGACGCATCGTGAGGAATGCTGAGCATAGATCTCTGGAAAACATCTTACAGATTCATTGCATAATGCTTCACCTCGTCCCTTGAAATCCTGGGATGAGATCCAATCATTTGAAGATTACAAACGCTCCAGAGAGGTTAATAAGAATAAATAAAAGGAAATAAAAAATAAAAATTATTACAATTGGACTTCGGACCATCTCCAAAGTGTTCATAGTTCGTTTAAGAGATTCAAAGTTTTCTTTAAATCCTCACGTCGTACACGATCATCTGAATTAAGTGAAGTTGAAGTTGAAGTTGAAATCATTTCTTTAAAAATATCTTTTCACAGCCACAGCCAATCAATTCGTTTAGATTTGAAATTATTTCCATTTTTCTTCTTATTTTCGTGATTGAGACTCGATGAGACCCGTCAATGATTCTTCAATCTTTCTTTTGTTTTATCGAGAAATAATTTAATTTTTATATATATAAAAAAAGAAAATCAGTGATCGATGAAATTCTTATGACTCTTCATGTATGCGTGCAGCACATCATAACCTAAAAGACGGATCTGCCTAATTCTTGGGTTCAAAACCATCTCATGAAGAAGGAAAAGAAAAAAAATAGGAGACTATTTTTTACATTTTACATCGTCGTACGAAATCATGGGATTTGCCAGTGATGCTATGGCAACAATTACCGAGACTTATCACCCCACATGTCCCCCAGGATCTCCCCATTCTTGCTCAACCCCTCCGATCGACCTCTCCCCAAGCCCTATGGGGGTGATTATCAACGAACGTAAATCATTAGGGACGAGGTGAAGCATTATGCAATGAATCTGTAAGATGTTTTCCAGAGATCTATGCTAAGCATTCCTCAGGGTATGCCCGTAATGTTCGTAATGTCTGCAATGGCAACGAATGAAGAATTGAAATTTAGTAGACCCTAACCAATCATCAACCTCCTTCTTCATCTTCTTCAATCGATCTTTTTATATTTTATTAATTCACTAAAATGAATGCTTAAGTAATGCATTATTATAGTGCATTATGTTGTGTTTCGTAGTCTGCTTAAATTCCAAAGAATTATTTTATCTTTGTAATTTGCAATTTCTATTCTTTATTTTCTATGTGAATTCGAAACATTTTCGTTAAAAACAATAACATTTACGTTTTCGTGATGAGAGGTCTTTATTTCTCGAAGAAATTTCTGAAGATTTTGAGTGGCGTCTGTCACCTGAGAATGTCACTTTTCAGTTTTCAGTGAGTTGTTGTGGTAAAAAAAAACTAAATTTGTGTTTAATAATTAAAAATAAATTAAATTTAAACATTTGTCAGTCATAAAATATGCACAAAAGGTCATAAGGTGATGGAATTAAGAGGTCGCTGGAGATTCTTTTATTCAGTTTTGACATGGTTGATGATTGGACCTGATGATTGATTGGTCGATCGATGGTTATATGGACGTGATGATAATGATTGCAAGTGATGACAACCACCGCACGTGACGATAAAAGGAATGTACCTGAAGCCAAATTGAAAAAAGGGGGTGTGGTTGTCCAAAATACTGACACGAATCGGCAAGAATTTATAACTTCAGACTGGTCTAACCTCCTCTCGGCATGGAGCTTAAAATCACTTTTTAAAATTCATTTCATAAATATTAAAATCTTTATTTTCGTCAAAATTTTATTGTAAAAACTCTCTTTAAAGTGAAAATATCTTCTTTATCGATACTTTATCACCTTGCCATATCTTTTGATAGTTAAATATTTTTTAGGAATAAATATTTTCTATGCAGCACGTAATTATTAGTAATTATAGAGTGTCCCCACTCATAAAAGACCCCACTTTTACCCCACTTTAACTGGTCCAAAGAGACGAGGGAACGCATTTTTTATCTTAAAATTCTTTCTGCAACATAAAGCCAGAAAATGATGTCTAACCAGCGTGTTGTTAATGTCCCTTTGAAAGTTGTTAAAGTCTTGTTGGTGTTAAGTTCAGGGCTTGTAAGGAACAGTATTACATGCCAATTACAGGCCAATTACAGGCTTATTACAAAGGCAGGTTGGGTACTTGGTTTTGTAATCTGAACAAGCACGATTATTCTTTGCTTCTGCAGTTTTTGTTTTAGTCTCTGGCAATTTCTCTCTTTCCATCCATATTTTTATGACAACGTTGTCAAAACTGGAACCTGAAATCCTTACGAATGTAATTCTAATTGAGTGATTTAAATTGTAATAAAGTTTTAAAATCTATTTTTTTACAGGAATTTGAATTTATTCCATTTACAACTACATAAATTCCTTACAATTCAACGTTAAAAAGGACAAGAAAAAAATGCAACGTCTGAAAACCGTCTGAAACAAAAGACGTTGCATATATTTTATATATTTTAATACTATTTAGATAAAATATTTAGAAAATAGATTTAGATAATATTATTATAATATTATTATATTATTGTAATATTATATCAGAAAACACTCAAAAACCAGTCTTAAAGGAAACTCATGGTTATGAATAATTGGTAATAAATATTAATAAATAAATAAATTAATAAATTTTAATTATATTTTATTTAAATATAATTAAATTTAAATCAATTTAAATTAAAAACTTCATTTCAATTCTGTGATGGAGTCGAAGTAGATTTATGAATCTCTGAAGCGATGGAAAATAAAATGTCAATCAATATCGTCGGAATAAAAATAAAATTAAAATTTATTTTTAATTTAATTATTTAAAAATTTAAATTGAATTAAATCTAATTAATGCTCAAATTATATAAATGCAAGATGTTTAAAATGTAATTTAATTCTTGGTAATATAATAATTTCTTTTAATGTAAACGAATGATTTTATTTATTAATTTTTTATAATATGAATAAATAACATATTTAATTATTTTTATTTAATATAAAGGAATAATTCATGATATAAATATAATATTCTTTTAAGAAATTCTAAAGATTATAAAGTTTTTTAATTCTCGAATCTTTTTCGATTTAAAGAGAAATAAAATCCTTTTCAAAATGCTTTTCATAAATTGAAACCTTTTATTGAATGCACTTTCGTGGTCTTTGAGCGATTTTAGGGAAGAGTGGTCGATCGACATGGCTTGAGGAATCCAAATGATCGCGTTTGTAATGGATTGGAAAATATGCTTTTGCATAAAAATATGAGATTGTAAATTATGGAGGATTTATTGTAAAGGATTGAAAATATACTCATAAAATAAAAATATGAGACTGTAAGCGTACAACATGGCAGTGATTTTGTTTTCCCTAAATAAAACATTATTTTACCAAATTGGAACTTAAAGTTAATGTATGCTTTTCACGAAATTATGACCAATTGGCTGAAGATGATTGAGTGAATAAATAAAAAAATATGATTTTAACTTTAAATCATATTAAATTATTTACATTTATAAAGATATTATATTATAATTCTTTGCATTAAAAAATTTAAAAGTAAAATTAATGAAGTATTAAATCATTAATGCATTAACACTCAATATATAGCATAATAATAATATATTCCTTTCAAGAAATCCTGAAAGACAGAATCGAATACTGGTGAGGACAAAGATATTTGAGTGCAAACAAAGCACTCAAAGTAATTATAATTAAAGATAATAAAATTTACAATCTCATAATTTTATACAAGAGCATATTTCCAATCCTTAACAATTATTAAACCTATGGTTACATAACTCATGGTTACACAATTATTCAGATATTCTGTCAAGTCCCCTATTCTCTGACCTAAAGTCGCCTAATTCATCGACTGGGTCATCTATTTGAAGGAAACCCGATGGCGTGTATTAATTGCATCCGAATTTCAATTGAATCCCCATACAGATACAAATGAGTTTCTTCTGTCACGACAATGCTTCATGTTAAACACACACCTTTCCATCAATCTGAACCGATGTTCATCGAAATCACAAAATCCTTGACGGGTTTCTCGTTTTCTTTTTCTTCATTAAATTTAAAATATTAGAAAATCGATATGCAATTTCGTTTCGTGCTAATAGACCTATTTCTATTTCTAATCTCGGAAAATGGATTTTGAAGGGAGGTTGTTAATAAATTATAAAGTCTTGCAAAATGTTTGCCAGGTTTAGAATTTGTCTCGTTTATTATCACCTTGCATATGTTTTAAGAGTTTAACTCGATTTAAATATTTATTTAACAAAAAATTCAAATAAAAAATTAACTTAACTTTTAAATTGTTCTTGTACCTTTGCGTTTACATCCACCTGATTCCAAGAACACGGAACACCTGTTTACACCTGCATTAGAATTCCAATATCAATCTGTTACGAATCAAAGAAAGAACTGGCTTTATTTTTATTTAAATCCGCCAACACAAAGAAGAAAAAATAACAGTCCATCTGTTCTCTCGAGCGTGACATTTTCTGTCAAATTCCGTTCGATTGGCAACATACTTTGTCGCGTGACGAGTCACGCATCAGCGGCTCCGTCGTGCACTTAATTAACTTCACTCAATGGACATTTCCAACTGCCAAAAGGCGACCACATCGAGGGGAATTGCTGGAGAATTGGAAGGAGGAACGGACGGACGGACGGATGAATGAATAGATCGACGGATTGATGGATGAATAGATGAACGAACAGACAGATTGATTGATTGATAGTTGAATGGATGGATGGATGAATAGACAGATGGACGGATGGAAGGATAAATGTATGATGAATGAGCGGATGAATGGATATGTAGATGGGAAATGGAGAGATGGATTAAAAGCATTTTCGAGGTGTCTTGCCGCTGATTGAATCCATGATTTGTGTTATCCCTTAATCGCTCAATCGGTTATCGTTCAAGAAATGAATTGCAACAGAAAAATTATATTATTACCATTATTATTGTTATTATTATTATTAATATTACTATAATTATTAGTAGTAGTATTGGTATTGTGAATTAAAATCGTACAAGTAAATCCTACAAGTTAATAGTAATTAAGAAATATTTTGTAATACTTTGACGTCAGAGCCAATTTGTTTGAGAAAAATTATCAAAAATTAATAACATTAAACAATTAAATATTAAATTAATTTATCAATTTAATATATTCTAATGTTACGTTGTTTTATATCGATCGAGCGAAGTTTAACGAGATTGTAAAATTATTTCTACGAGGCTTTTGTTTTGAAATTGATTTTTCGAACGTGAAATGTAAAGAAAATAATCCGATTAGAATTTTAAATATTTAAAAAATATATATGCCTGATAAATTATAAATTATCTTCTGAAAAATAGGCACACGTTCGACGGTATCGTGATTTGTAAACAATCGTTGTCCTCGTATCGTTTTTGCTTTTGTGTTCGTCCGCCCAGAAAATGTTCTCCTACGATATTATGGTGAGTTGGATCGTTTATTTCGTCTATGCTCGCTTCTATATTTATTTATTTATTAGTTTATTTAATTTAATAATTACTAATTGTTTATAGATCAGTGCTAAATTTGTTTACGGCCTTATCGCGGGCATATTGGTCATGGCTTATTTGAACGAGCCGAAGATAAATCCTGTTAAGGACTGCAAAGTGATACACATTCACAATCACGATCAAGAAGGCAACTTGACGAAACTGTCAAAAGAGATTGCAGCTTCGGCAATGCAAGAGAAATGAAATATTTTCTCCTTACACAGTTTCTCACGATGACGAAATTGTGACGAAACGGCTTCCAAAGAATCGCATCGATGCTGAGCTTGTAATGTTGCCAATAAATTCTAAATATTGATATCAAGCATCTTCTGTCCCAACGTAAACTCGAATATTGTCGATTGGTTTCTCAAATTCAGGTAGAATCAATCAGTTTTCCGAACTGACGAGCATCGTATTCTTATCGGACATCTTTTTCTTGTTGATTCACTTAACTGTATTTTCATTTTTTTGCATCCGATGATGTATTTAGTCGTACCTGGCTTCCTCTTATCGAATTAAAGAATATACATCACATTCACTGTCACTGGGGTCTCGCCCGAGCGCTCCGAAACATCGCTATCATTAACATGTTTGTTGTTGACAGTGTATTAAGTATTGTGATTATTCTTATCTGGTCATACTAAGATTGTGCCAACCCGTTCAAAGTTTGCAGTATTGTCTAAAACATCACACAATCACTAAAGCTTGACATCATTAACTTCAAAGTTGCTCTGAATAAGTAGACTCTACGACGTGTGGTCCTTCAAATGAGGAAACATTGAAAGGAACTGTCAATTATCGCCAACGTCTCCAAAGAAATGCGAAAAGAGAAAAAAAGGATACTTTTTGAGTTTCAGGTCGTTGTTCGAAACAAGAAATCTTGGCTCAAGTACATCAAGTCGGAAAGTTTTTCTTACTCCGAGGCGAGACCAAGACAAGGTGTGTCCCGGGGCAAAGTCGTGTCTGACGAGTGAGGAATGGTAGTGATTGATGCATGGTGAATTGCTGGGGTAGGGTGCAGAGATGTCGTCCAAGGGACGGGGGTTATTCTGCCGAACTCTACGGTGAATAAAGCGTGTGTCAGAATTTTGTGTGTTTCTCCAACATCTCCCTCGCGGAGATTAGGGTAAACTTTATCCATGATTCTAGGTGAACAATTCATGGTATGAGGATTCATACGTGAACGTCTATCTTTAAAATAAAAATATTAAACCACATTAAAATTAGTATATAATGGACTGTTTTTTAAGCGATCTTTATAAGTAATATTTATTCAGCAGATATGACTGATGTAGCAAATACAATGACGTAATGTTTGCCGTCCGCAAATTCACCTCCAAACAAACTTGGAAGTTTCCAGAAAGAAATAGTTTCTTATTTAAAAATTTTAAATTTAAAAATTAATTCGATAATAATAGTTGCATCGCTACGAGTAAAAACAAATAACAACATTATTATTATTATTAAATGCATTGGCAGATTTTTCTCGAAATTATACGTCATATATTTTTACAATAAACAAAGAAATTCAGGTTAAAAAACTAAAATAATTTAATTTATAGCCTGCAATGTATTAATAATTTATTTTATTATGAGTTAATTATTGAAAATATGATTTGACGTCGGATAGTGAAACATGTGGATGCTGGCATTGGACGCATCTGATCATCGAGTCCATCTCAAAGGCATCTGCTTCCCTCGTCCTGTACGAGTTCCATTTTATATTTTTTTCCAGTTTTTTAAATCTTTCATTCCGCAATAAATTCTTTTAGAGAATTTTATTTTATTTTGAGAAATAATAATAGTAATAACAATAAAAGTTTTTTAAAAATATTTTTAACAAGCTATCTTAATAAATTTACAGATAATTTTATTGAAAGAAGGCTATTCATTAATATCAATGTTTCATCATAGAAATGATTTCACCAAATAATTTTATACAGAAATTATATGAATATTACATGAGAATTATACATGAGAAAGAATACTACCCTTTATCTCACAAGATCGAGACAACAAAGGCGTAATTTTTAAACAAAATACTTCCCTGGCACACATCCACGTGCTGATTACGGTGCTATGCTACGTTTTCTTTGCTCCAAGGCATCAATTGGATGAGACAGGAGATGATATTTATTCGGTCCTTTTATTGGAGATCAGTAAAAAAAAATGTGGCGGAATATAAAACCACGGACGAATTGTAGTACCCTGATGACACCGTGGTGTTTAGAGGTCGTAATTTCACCGTGGTGGTGGTGCTGGATGTAACCAGAGTTTGGCTGTGGAAGGAATTGTATTGTTGAGCTGTTTGTATTGATTTGTTGTTGCTTTGTTTGTTGTCTTTGTTGGTGTATTGTTTGGGTGTATTGTTTGGCTACTTCTGATCGTTGTGGTTTTCGTATTGTTTGTTTATGTCGATTTGTTGGTTTAAGTAACTATGTTTAAATATGTTGGAACGATATGAAGTCAATTGTCTTGAGACAATTTAATTTTAATTTCAATTATAATAAATTTTCAATTAAATAAATTAAACTTTATTTTATTTATTATTACTGCAATTTGATTAATATCAATCATTATTCATCATATTTCGATGCATAATTTGAAAAATAAAATTTGAAAATAATTTACAAAAATCGAAATAAAATCGAATGCAGAGAAACATACAAACCACGACCTTTGTTTCGCTTCACTTTTTTTTGCACCTGCTGCTAATGGAAGATAATTTACTTTTGAAAGCGAATATATTATGCTTTGTGGATTCTGCAGGAACTCGGATGGCGAATTAATGAATTAATAAATTGTGAGTTTATTGATTCATGAATTGATGATCGGTGCATTCATGATTGGTGAATTGATTGATTGATGATTGATGCATTCATGATTGATGGATTGATTGATGCAACGCGATTGATGGATTGGTTGATTGATGAATTGATTGATTGATTGATTGATTGATTGATTGATTGATTGATTGATTGATTGATTGATTGATTGATTGATTGATTGATGATTGGTGAATCGGTGATTGACGATTGATGTAATGATGAATTGACGATAGATGATTGGTGAATTGATGATCGATGGATTGGTCGGCTCTCTTAACCTCTCCACTAGATGGATCATCCAGCGATCATCCGGGTAATTTACATTCCTCTCAGAATTTTCCCGGTTTCGATTTGTAAACTTTTTTCCTTTTTTTTCTTCCATCAATTCTTTGATGGTTCTTTGTGTGGACTTTAATGTCTTACTTTCGTTTTCGTTTGTGTTATTTTTTTTTAAATATTATTTTAAAAGCAATGCAGAAATTTGATTAACGTTTTATTTTAATGTTTTAAGTTTTTATAATTTATGTTTATATTTATATTTGAAATTATATTTATATTTAAATTTATGCTTATGTTTATATTTATATTTATGTTTATTATTATTTTGTACATCACGCAGAAAGCAATTCTGAAATGTCGAGGCTCTGAAATGACTTAGATTATATCAATAACGAGATTTTTCACAATCCATGGCGATTATTGTTTCGCTTTCATTTTGTAAATTAATAAAAAATAAATAAATATTCGAAATAAAATAAAAAATATTAATAATAAAATTTTAAAAAATCGTAATAAAATATTCTCAGTTTACGAATACATTGAGATTGCAAAAGACATCCATACACATTTACTTATTCAGAACCCCTTTGATTGTTGGTATCTTCATCAACATCACCATCATCATCACCACCACCACCGTCATCATCACCATCATCGTCACCATCATCATCACCATCACCACCGTCATCATCACCATCATCGTCACCATCATTATCACCGTCATCGTCGATCACATTGGTTTTCTTTTTTCAATTTTCTTATAAGACAGAAACAGGATAAAAAGTGTGCAAGCATCAAAGTTGCCTATCGATCGCAGACTCGAATCAAATCCCTTCTTCTTCTTCTTCCTCCTCTTCTTCTTCTGGGGTAATAAACAGTCGCTCCTGAACGTGACTAGGAGTTCAAAGGTCAAACTCTTCTGCCGAGAAAATCTTTTGTTGCTGTCATTGTTGTTGTTGTTGTTGTCGTCGTCGTCATTGTGGTTGTCGCTACTCTGGTAATCGTACATGTTGTTGATGTTGTTGTTGCCGCTGCTGTTATTCTTAGTCTGAGATGTTGCTAGTGTTGTTGCAACACGTTCACTTCAAGAGTTTCATTCAGACCATCTTTTTTTGTAATTTAAAAGAAAAAAAAACAATTAAAACATTTAAAACATTAAAAGCATAAAAATGCTGTTAAGTTAACGCATCTCGCATTCCGTTAAGAGACATTAGGTTAATTGAATCCTCAGTTCACACGCACGAACGCCTACACACGGAAGAGAAGAAGAAGAAAAAACTTACGTACGTGAGTCGAGAAAAAAGAAAATTGCGAAAAAAAAATGGCGAACAATTTTGGAAAAACTGTTTTTAGTTTTTTGACAGTTTTGTTCGCAAGGCTTTCGAAATTCTTTCGACTTTCGGTCCTGCGGTTTAACTTTTTCTTCCAAGACCTGAAAACGCTTCTTGACAACTGATGTTTCTAATCGGCGCTTCTAATTTAAGAACTTCCTCGTCTTCCTCGTCTTCCTCATCCTCGTCGTCGTCATCCTCACCATCAACATCTGCAGTTCTGGTTCAGTGGTTCGTTTATGTTCGGCAATTTTTTTTTATTCCTTCAGTTTTTACAAAATGAGGTCTGAAAAATAAAAAAGATTAAACTTTAACATTGACTTTTAAGTGATATCTTGCGTGTGACCGTCAAAAATAGCAGTTCCAGACTGTTATAATAAGAATAAGAATTATAATAATATTTATAATATATTGTAATATTTATTTTAGTAAACAAATTAACATTTATTCATTAATTTATAATTAATTCATGGCAATAAATATAATTTATTTTTTAAAATTTAAAATGTGTGTTACTGTCAAAATAGTAGTTCCAAGATGTTTAAGGAATCCATAGAAATGCTGAACATTTGCTAAAAATGCGGTTTGAAAAACCTTCCAATTTTTGACATTCTACATTTAGTATATTTTTTTTTTTGGAGAATTTAATCGAAAAATTAATTTTAAATATAAATATTTAATTATTAATTCGCTTAAAATCCTGAGAAATTATTAATTTAATTGATTTTAAATTTATTCCTAAATTAAGTAAATTAAGAAATAAACTTTGATTTTCATTCAATAAACAGATTTAGAAAACATTTCGCAATCAATAAATCCTGAAAATCAATTTAATCGCTTCTAAAGATCTCTTTAAAAACTTATGTTTATATTTTATATTTATATTTAATATAAATTTTAATATATAATTTTATATAATATTTTAATATATAATATTTAATATAATTTAAGCTTATTAAACTTATATTTATATTTAAACTTATCTTATATTTTTAATCCAAAACTGTCAAAGAATTCGGTGCAAATCATTAATCGGATCGAGTTCATAGCAGTTCAATCCATTGAGTCGTAAACACGTCCATCTGAAGTTCACTTTTAAACTACGTCCTCATTCGAAACCGAAACTTGAAATGTCCACCTAGTCTTACGAACGGAATGTTTACGCCATCGATTTCAGTGCAATTATTGAAATTTAAAACTCGAATATATTCGGAAATAAACGTTTAATTGTTTCCCATTTTGTAGATTAACTTCGGATCACTTGAGACCCATCAGTTCTTGACTTGAATTTCAAGAAGCAATTGAATTTACGAATCTTTGTCGACGATTCCGCTGGAGCCATTGGATTTCCTTCCTGACTCATCATTATCAGCATCGTCATCGTCGTCGTCATCATCATCGTCGCCATCATCGTCGTCATCATCGTCGTCGTCATCATCATCATCATCATCATCATCATCATCATCATCGTCGTCGTCGTCGTCGTCATCATCATCATCATCATCATCATCATCGTCGTCGTCGTCGTCATCATCATCATCGTCGTCGTCAGCATCGTCGTCGTCAGCATCATAATCATCATCGTCACCGTCATCGTCATCAGTAATTGCCGATTTAGGAATTAAAAGCATATTTAGAGGTTTAAATTATTTTAAATTTATTTACTCCATGAAACCATGAAAATAGTTTTCATTCGAAAAGTTACAATCAGGGCTCATATACGACTTGAACTTGGCTTTGCGAGTCACTAAGATGACGATGACGATAGCGATGATTACACAACGATGATGATGATGACGACGTGGTGATGATGATGATGATTATGGTGGTGGAGCTGATGATGATGATGATGATGACGACGATGATGATGACGACGACGTGAAAATTCGTACTCTTCTGTTCGCACCGAGGACGAAATCAATTGCAATTGCACCAACGTGGAACTGAAGAATTTATGTTCACGTACCTCAAGATGAGACAGTGTTTCAGCGGAGCTCATCTAATCTGAGTTGATGGATCGATCATGTTCAGAGAATGCAAAGACGTTTTCCCCGGCACTGTCCGTCTGTCTCTGTCTCTATCTCTATCTGTCTCTGTCTCTGTCTCTATCTCTGTCTCTGTCTCTGTCTCTATCTCTGTCTCTGTCTCTGTCTCTGTCTCCATCTCTATCTCTATCTCTGTCTCTATCTCTGTCTCCCTGCCCGAAGCTTATAAATGGACGACACTTGGGAATCTTACGCGTCATCTTTTTTACGTCGCTTATTTGATTTTCTTTGTTTTTTACTGAGCACAAAAATTACCATATCCTCAGATTTTCCGGTCCCCGTGACGTCAACTTGACAACTTTATGAGGCAAAAAAACTCGGAAAACTCGCCTGAGGGTCATGTGGAAACAATGGCGGAGGCTTCGGGAAAATAATTTCAACTTCGAAATGAGGAAGGAGTGGATGCTAGTGGAGACGGGAGTTAAAATGGATGGATGGATGGATGCATGGATGGATGGATGGATGGATGGATGGATGGATGAATGGATGGATGGATGGATGGATGGATGGACGGATGGATGAACGGACGGACGGATAGATGGGTAGAGTTGGGGGATATGAATGAGGAACTGGTTGCTTCCAAAGAGACGAAGTGCTCCTACTCTCCCCAAGTGAGTTGCATTGTGAAATTTATGTTCGTTTTATAAGCTGGTAAATTTTCCATCCACCATGGCCGGCTGTTGATGTATTTCCACATAAGTTGACACCGAGCCGAGAAAGTCGAGTGGATGTAATAATTTATTTTTCAGCATTTTTACTCGAAATAATTTTTAAGACGAGTTTATTATTATTATTATTATTAACATTATTATTTATTATTATTATTATTATTATTATTACTATTTATTATTTTTTCTATTATTATTTTAATTAAAATTTAAATTAAAAAGATTTCCTGACATTTTTTCTCCCTCAACGACGGGCCTTCCAGCGTTTAATCGGCGGAAATGTTCATTTAAAATATTATTCGGTGGTTTTCAGACGAACGGGATTATATTTTAATTTGTATTCATAAATATATAAAGTAAAATTAAATTAATAAAATAAATAAATAAATATATTAAATAAAGAATAAATGTTTCATTAAAATTATTTTGATTTTGTTATTAATTATTTAGAATATAATAACTTTAAATGTGTTGTTATTGACCTGATATGATTGCTTTGGATATGTATTTCAATATTATTAATAAATTATTAATAAATAAATTAATTGATAATATTTACTTGTTCTAATCTTAATTTTACAGTTTTTTTACTGAAAATCATTTAACTTAATTTAAAGAAATATTAAGAAATAATTAACTTAATTTTCATGAAATATTCGTAATTTATTTTTAAAAATAAACACCAATCAAATCTTGTTAAAATCGTCAAATTCCTCACGTGACCCTAGCACATCGAAGCATAACAGTCGATAACAACCGAACTGAAATAATAAACTTAATAATAATAATAATAATAATAATAATAATAATAATAATAATAATAATAATAATAATAATAATAATAAACTAATAATAATAACAATAATAATAATAATAATAACAATAATAAACTAATAATAATAACAATAATAAACTAATAATAATAACAATAATAAACTTAATAATAATAAAAATGGTAAACTTAATAATAACAATAATAAACTTAAACCTATTTTACGACCCGACTGGATTTTCCAAAAGGAGATAAATTAAGAACCGACCAACAAAGGCAGCGAGACCGAAGGAAGGATGATGAATGACAGAAGATCAAAAACATTCTCCGCTGGATCCTTTGTCTCCGGAATGCTTCCAGTTCACGGAGGTGGAAAATGGCTGCCTAAAAATGGCTGTCACGGGCTGTCCAATGGTGACTTACTCAGCTCTGGAAATGTCCCAATGAAAGCGGGTCCTATGGACTTTACGGGGACATTTTGCGAGGCAAACGTCTTGAGGGACTTGTCCCGAGGTTTCGATGTCCAGGCCGACCTGACGATAAAAAAAAATTGCTGACAACCGTTGGGGAATCTGTTGCTGCCGATGTTTTCGGCTGGATTCTAATCCGCTCCCAGGATTCGAACGCCTGTCCTACGAGAGACGAAGATATCTCTCTCTCTCTCTCTCTCTCTCTCTCCTCAGCTCGTCATCTGTGATAGGAGAAAAGAATTTTTCAATTTATCGAATATTTTTGACAGCAAAAAATAATAATTTTATGTTTGGAAAAAATTCGCCATAAGCACATTTTGCTGTCAACGTTTTTCTTTGTAATTCCACGGGAGAACAACTTTACTTGGAAGCATTTTTCATGAGATTTTATAATTTATGATCTTAGAAAAGATTTTTTGAGAAAATAATTCTCAAATTAAATACAAAAGTCATAACAAATGAAGATGTAGTTTTAATTCGTTATAATATTTAAAATTATTATAATTATTATTAAGTGTTATTATTATTATTATTGTTATTTAAAATTTAATCAGTTACCTTGCTTAAATAAATGATAAATTGTTTCGGATTTTTGAGATGGCAATTAATTGGAGAAAATAGATTTTAAAACTTTTTCAGGTTTTTATTGATTTCGATCCCATAATTTACGGTTTTAATTTGAAAAATTTTTAATCCATAAATCATTATCAACACGAATTACTGAATTAAATGAGGAAATTCTAGAAAATTATCGACTTTAATGACGAGAAATGGCGGGAAAAAGCGGCAAATGAATGCTTCAAATGAGATAAGTTGATGTTATTTATGTCGATCTTTGATCCACTTCAGTATCAGATCATGGAGACTTGGACGTCTCTTCGGAAGGACATTAATTATTACTTGCGAATCATGCAATGATAATTATGATAATAATAATAATAATACATAATAATAATAATAATAATAATAATAATAATAATAATAATAATAATAAATAATATATAATAATATTATTATTATAACCAAATAGCTTGAGAATATTATTTTTGTTGATTTATAACAGATTCAATAATATTTTTCATCGATTGTTATATTAATTAAGAATATATTAATTATTTCAAGGATAAAATTGAATAATAATCAAGTTATTTTTATATTTTATTATAATAAAAAACATAATTGCATTAGACGGCCAATGATCCTCCTCAAATAATTCCTCAGCTTCCTTTCCAATTTATCCAATATTTTCCTTTCCATGTCGCTAGGTGGCACGTGATAAATTTGCTTATTTAGACGTTCCCTAATTGACACGAAAACCAATGTTGACCCCTTAAAAAGGATTCTTTTTCTGCCTAATTTTTCGTTCATTTGTTTGAAATAAAAAAAAAACATGTTTAAAAAATGAGAATTTATTGTTACGATTTAAATTTTAAATTTAATTTAAAATAATTAATTAATTAATTAATTAATTATCAAAAAATAATTAATTAAATATAATTTGTAATTGATTGATTCGATATATATGTTATTATGATCAATTCCATTTAAAGTCTAATTAATTAAAAATGGTAATTAATTAAATATAATTCCTAATTCGGACGAACAATTACCGGGAAAGAAATTTAAAAAAAAAAATAAAAAAAATAAAAAGATAAAAATGGAATAAACCGAATTATCCAGAAGCGCCATCTGAAGATCCATTACGTCACATGGAGTTGTTCAGAGCAGGTGGTCAAACGAAGGAAGTGCTGTGGACATTCAATGGAATAAAACCTTTATGCGTCCACAGTAACCCCTAAATTCATCACTTTCAGTACTCTTTCGCTACTCATCCCACTTTCCATTATCTGGCTATTCTTCTTTCTATCTATCCATTCATCCACCCAACCGCCCGTCCATCCATCCATCCGTCTGACCGTCTGTCCATCGAGTGGTTATAAGGAGAAAATTTATTAAAAACGACATTGGTATAATTTTTATTATATGCAGTTCGCTCAATAATGATAAGAATTTCACATTTTTGCAAATTTCTCGAATATAACATGAATTATCATTAAAAAAATGACTATTTCCTATCTGCATTGGGCGGACTGTACATTATTGTTAACTAATAATAATAGTAGTAATAATAATAATATAATATAATATAATATTACTATAATATAATATAATATTACTATAATTATATATATAATAATAATAATAATAATTATTATTATATTATAATATTATAGTCGAACATGCTCAGCGAATCTTTTCATTTGATCCTCCAGGATTTGTTTTCTCCAGGAATTTTTAACCGGGAATTTAAAACATCGGAATCAACTGCTTTTTAATAATAATATCTTTTTGGATGTAAATACGGAAAAGAAACAATTATAATTTAAATTGTAATTAAAATTTAAATTTAAACGGATTTTCCACTTTTAAAATTACTTTTATTTTTTCATTATTTGTTTTTTTATTTTCGATTCTTGGAATTAAGATGAAATAATTTTTTTTTAAACCTAAAAATTAAACAAATAATAAAATAATACTAATAATAAAAATAACATGAACAAAATACGGATTCTTGAAATAAGATGAAATACCGACAACAATAACGGACAGCCTTTTGACCTTCGCCCTGTTTTTTTAGGTCAAAGGTCGGGCTGATAAATGGCTTCGATTTGGCGCCAAAACACGTCGGATGCTAGGGGTTCCCAGGAGTGATCATCCGTGTAATCCATCAAAAAATAAAAACAAATAAAAAATAAATTAATAAAATAAATAAATGAATAAACAAATAAACATAAATATAAATTAAATAAAATTAATGTTTCATAACGAGGCGTGGAAATAAAATATTTTGTCGACCGCGTTTCCTGCTGAATTGTCGTGAAATTTTAAATTTAATTAAAAAATAAAATCTAAAATTCTGCAAAATAATTGCTTGAAATTAAGTTATTGCAATGAATTATTTCCATTTAAAAAATATAATATTAAAATTATCATTATTAGTATTACTATTATTATTATTATTAATTATTAGTATTATTATTATTATTATTTCTATTGCATTCTATTCTTTACTTTTAGCGAAACGAAAGTCAAACATCGGGGGTTTTTTTATCGAGCTTTCAGTTTCACGAGAGAAGAATTTCGAAACACTTTTGTGCCACAAAAAACCCCTGGAAATATTGAAAACATTTTTAAAAATCCAAACAATATAAAAAGCGACGTTAGTTTTGAAATCGTTAATGGATTTAAAATGGATTTTTCTCGAATTTCAAAAATAAAATGCTTTTCTGAAAAATTGCGAAAAAATACCGGAAAATATCAAAGGTGATGCGCGTTGTCCGCGCAAAATATTAAAATTTTGAACTTTTATTTATAAATTTCATCTTTTATTTTCTTTTTTTTTATTATTAAATTTCATCTTTTTTCTGTTTATTGATTGAAATTCAGCTCTTAAAGCGAGTTTATATTTTATCAAATAAACCACGATTTAGCTGAGACTAAAGGATGACAAATTAATAATAAATTTCAATAATTTTCATATTAATTTCATTATTTCACATTACTTTCATTACCAGGTGGCCGCAATTAAGTTTATTTTGTTATATACAAAAAAACCTTTTATTTAATTAAAGACTTAATAATGTTTAATGACGGAATTTCATAAATTTCAACAAATGTTCTTGGTATGTACGTAACAAAATTTTCGTTTTAAATTACATTATTATTATTATTATTATTATTATTATTATTGTTGTTATTATTATTATTATTATTCTATATACCTAATATACATTATAAATATAATAAAAATAATAAATTTTACATTTAATATACATATATAAATAAACATTTGGAAAAAGTCTCCCCTTCGCTTGGCATTCCTCATAAGATTGGTCTACGACGTGCTCCCTTCCGGGTCCAACCTGCAGAAGTGGGGGATAGTTCAAGACACTAGCTTTGAGTTCTGCTTTCATCATGCACGTAAGCCCTTGCTCACGGTCGCTTTACATGGCTTCATAATCAAGTCCTTCATGTCGTCGAGGCAAAAACGGCATGCTCCCAGGCAAGTGCCCGAGAAATCGCGGCACCAAGAAGGATATACTTCTTAAGAGAAGGCTCAACAGCATCGTAGCAAGAACATGGCCCAATGGAAGGACTAGTTGTCCAAAGCCATAGGCAGACCTGCAGGGAGAGAGGCACCAGGTCTTACAAGAGAGCGGCAAGCTGCCTAACTTGGTGCTGGCGTCGGCAGCAACCTATTCCTTCATCAAGGTCGAACTAACGGCCCCTTGGGAGGACAGAACGGAACTCAGCAATGCTCTGAAGAGCGACCGTTACGAAGAGCTGTCAATGGATTTAGAGGGGAAAGGATACCCCGCCCGTGTGATGCCCGTAGAAGTAGGAGCGAGATTGATATGTAAGCAAGTCTACCTACGCTTTTTTCAGGGGAATAGGCCTTACAAACAGGCAAACAAAGCAGTTCGTCAAGAAAATAGCCGAGTCCGCAGAATCGGCCTTTCACTGGATTTGGACCATCAAGGATCGCAGGTAAGCCTCAGGCACTGCAAAGCAAGCCGTCCCTGTCCACTCCAACAATACAGGGACACTAGAGTAAGGCCAAGAAAGAAACACCCCGGACAGCATTAACACCAAAGTGATTTAAGAAGCGCTCCAACAGCGACTTGGTCGGTTTTTTCGGACAGCGGGGCCCTCTTGGTTTTTTTCTTGAATGTTGGTGCGAGTACCAGTCGTTGCCAGAGGTCGTTAGGAGGAAAGTGATGTTTGGTTATCGGAAGAAACAAGCTGGCAGGGGCATCCGCTTGATCACCGGATGCGGCCCAGTCCCCGAGAGTATCGAGATTCAGGGCCGAAACACTCGTCAAGGGGGCCAATCCTCTGTAGATATCTGACAGAATGCTCGTCCAAGAGTTTCAATCAATATATACATAATACTAATTCCGTGATTAAACATTATATAATAATTATAATATTAATAACAATTAAAATATTAACATTATTTTATTTCTTAACAGATCTTCCAAAATTCATGGAGCGTCCCCATGGAAATTATCACAAGTTGATCGGTGAAACTGTCACATTTCCCTGCAAAGTCGAGTCACAGCCCCGAGCTGACATTCTTTGGGTGAAGGTAATTGTCGAAGTTATTTTTATATAATAAACAATTTAAATATAAATAATGATATTATTATTAAATTGTATTAAAAAATTGTATTAAACAACAAAACATTTATTGAATTGTTTTAAGTTATTAATATAAACGTGTTTCAGGTTTAAATCTCAAATACCACAAATTTCGGCAAAGCTTAAAAATCTAAGAAATTGTTAACAGTTTGTTCTTTCGTTGATCGAGCCTAGGGGCTTTATGTGGCCATGTTTTTGAACGAAATACTGTATTAACTCTTTAATATGTTACAAAAACCAGGAAAAATTAAATCATTTTAATTCATAAAAGGATTAAATTAATTTTAATTCATAAAATATTTTTTATCTCATAAACATTTCCAAACCATTTCGATTAACAGAAATGGTCAATCCATTTTGATTAATAAAGATTTTTAATCCATTTTGATTAATAAAGATTTTTAATCCATTTTAATAGATAAAAATTTGAAATTCGTTTTAATTCATAAAGATTTTCAATTCATTTTATTTCAATTCAATTCAAATTCGATACAATTTCTGACCAGCCGATCGGAATGGCATCGGACGAATGCGGATCTTTGTTTAACCTCTTTGTGTCCGAAATTGCATTTCCTGGCCCTGTTTTCATTCGCTGGTCAGTTAATTTCTTTCAAATGATTGATGAAAATGGACAACAACAATATTTCTAAGGAAATTTATTTTTTAAAAATTCCTTCCAGTTTTTTTTTCGGGGGGAATTTTGGAATTTAAAATTTGGAAGCAATAATGTAAATAAAATAATATAATATAATATATTACAATACAATATAATATAATAATGACATAATCAATACCGTTATATGTCGATCGGTAAATGGCTTAATATAATTACTCCTAACAATTATATTTTATAACATAATTGAGTAATTATTAGGAATATGGCTAGCTGTACCTGCTTGTGAAATAATTATTTACAATTATAGTTATAATAACGTAATGTACAGACATACAATAATCAAGAGCAGTTTAATCACTACTCAGAAATTATTGGAAGGTGAGCCAAAGACGATTAGAATTTCCAGCAATAAAACTGAAAGCTTCTTGGAAATCGAGGTCATCGAGTGCTCTAGGGTCGGAATTTCTATGACATTTAAGGAACATTTTCGGGAGTTAAAGTTTAAAAAAGAAAAAGATTTAACAGACTAAAATCCCCCCCAAAAAAATAAATTGCAGAAGGTGAATTGGCGGATATTTAGAAAAAAAATGTCAAGATTCATTTCGATAAATTGCAGATGGCACTAAACACGTCTTCTCCTTTATTTCTCCATGTTTGTTCTGATGGCTTCCGTTATCATTGAAGTCAGACGTCAAAATGAGAAGCAGATGAATCAGCTCGCTTACCCTATCACTTTAGCTTCTGGTTAATAATAATAATAATAATAATGATAATAGTAATAATAATAATAATAATAATAATAACAATAATAATAATAATAATAATAATAATAATAATAATAATAATAATAATAATAATGATAATAATAACAACAATAATAATAATAAAAATAAAAAAAAATAAAGGATGTGGAAAGTGAAGTCTAAAGTCGTTCCGGTAATTGTAGGAGCGCTCGGAACGCTAAGAAAAGACTTTACAAAGTATGTAGAGTTGATACCAGGACGACCAAAGACTTCGGAGATTCAGAAGATCTCCTTGCTGGGCACTGCCCACATTCTTCGAAAAGTTCTTGGGTGAATTGCTGAGAGCACTGGTAGTGCTCAGCATTCATTCATCACCGGCTGTGAGACCGAGAAGAAGCAGAAAAAATGTATATAATAATAATAATAACAACAATAATAATAATAATAATAATAATAATAACAATAATAAGCATCATTTGAAGAAGTCACCAAACAAACTCGTCGTCATGGCAACTGCCGGTCCGCGGTGAAAACAAATGGGAAAGACACCGTCTCCACAGCAGATTAAAACAGTTTCATTTGTCTTTTGAAAAACAACTGCTTTTCCTTCTCCTCTTATTTTTTATTTTTTTTTTTATTTTTACGAGTAGTTTTTCACGGGTGACAAATTCTTGCAATTAGATGAGTGCCGTCTCTTCTCCCCTCCCCCAGCACCCCCTTCCACCCACCCACTCCCCTATTTTTGTTTTTTTTAATCTCTAAACAGTCCCGGTTCTCGAGCAGACGATTAGCAGCTTTTGATACTGAAGCTGAAATCGGTGGATTCTCAAACCTTGTCAATAGAGTCATTTAGTTGGACCGATTGGTCGTTCCTAGAATTCATTTTGATTGAGACCGTTGTGTGTCATGTTCGATACCCGGCTTGCATCGTTAGGGGGCATCCTAGGGTATGCAATGAACCAATGAGCGCTATACAAACGGCTGCAGATTAAGAAGTGATTTCACATCGTGCCTTATATAGGGCACTCTAAAGATGCCCAAATAAAAATCGATAAATTCAATGATTTTGTGAGTGATTCGCATCTCTGGTAGTCTTTTGTTTTGTATTTTAAATCATCCGTGTCTCCTGGTATTCCATTCATTTTTAAACGAGGAAAGAATTGGAAATGAATGAGAAACAACTCAATGACTGGACGAGGAATGAGGAATGAAGAAGGATTGAAGGAACCAGGGAGGAGTGAAGAATAATTGAAGGTACGAGGGAGGGTGGAAAATGATTGAAGGAGCGGGTGAGAAAGGGTGAGGTCCGTGACTCTGTCAATTGTTATTTGTTACCGGTTCGGCTGATGAGCTTAGCGAGAATTTCTTGTCAATTGTTTTGAAATATTATTTTCCTAATTCCTTTTTAGAGTGGACTTTTTTTCTTGGATTTTGCGATAAATATGATTTCCAATGGTAAGCTTTAATTCATATGACATTTTATCATCACCCTTAAATTTATTATTATTATTATTATTATTATTTAGTTAGTGATTAATTGCTTCATTACTAGATAATGTAGCAACAAAACAATCATCATCAGAACGAATCGCATCTGCAAGTCTCCAAAACATGAGATTAAAATTTAGATTTCTTTACAACCACAAATCTTAATTCGAATTGTGAAAGAAAAAGAAAATGAAGCGCAATATAAATGTCTTATAGGATCACGTACTATGGACCACCCGCAATTGTTATTATTCCTTCACGTGACCAGATTCCTGAACAGCCATTTGTCAGTCAGTTATTGACTATAAACTAAATTTATTATTATTATTATTATTATATAATTATTATTAATAATATAATATTTAAGTAATTTATAAAAGAGACTGAACTTTTCAAAAACAAAAAAAAAAAACATTGTTTTAAAACAAAATTTAAATTTCATCTTCGAACATCTGCTGAAAATTAAAATTTATAAAATATTAAGAAAAAAAAATTAACAGATTTTTAAACATTTTTTAGAAATAAACATTTAAGTTTTCTTTTTTTAAGTTAAAGAAATTTCATTTTTCATTTCTAATAAGTTTTAAGTGATTAAGCGATCTGATAGCATCATTCGGGAAGATCAATTACTCAGATTAGTTATGCGGACGTATTTAAACACGAACGGTACGAATACCTTTAAATACACTAACGTATTTAAGTACATGTAAACACACGTACAAAAACGTACAAATCCTAGTCACGATTTCATTTCTGAAAAACTCAATTGAACATCTAAATATAAACCTATAAACGGGTCGATTTTAAATTTGATTTTAAATTTCCACCATATTAATCATCGGTTAATCACTCATTGATTTATGTAATTAATGAATTAATTAAGAATAATTATTTAATTCATAAATTAAATGCTAAAATCTCGATAAATCGTCAGTTTTTTTTTCAAAAATGAAACACAATTGCAGAAAAAAAGTCCGTTTCCGCCATCGACCCGAACCCTGCTGGACGGAGGTGACCTGACGATTGCCCATTTGTCCAGAGAAGACCAGGGACTTTATTCCTGTTTCGTGTCCAACGTCGCCGGTGTTGTGGTCACTTCGACGAGACTTATTGTCAGAGGTTTTTATTCATCTGCATATTCAATAGTTCATTAACTTTTGACATTAATTGATTATTTTAATATTATAATTTATTCGCATATAATTCATTTATTTGCATATTTATTCGTTTATTACGCTTTAATATAAATTGATTATTTTAATATTATAATTTATTCGTAGGTGATTTATAAAAAAGAACTATTATGTCCGTATGTTTTATTGCTGTTGACTTTTAAGTTCTGCTGCCTTAAAGTCTCGGATGAATACTGAAAACATTTCTTGAAGTCCAAATGCATTTAAAATCTCAAAGACTTGCAAATGAACACTAATCAATTCTTCAAGTTGTTCCAGTTAAGTTGGATTGTGGAGCTGAAATATCATCCGTCAGAAACACCTTCGTAAATTAAATAGAATCTTTCCTAACTAGTTCAAAGTTCAAAAGGTTTTGGTTAAACTCAGCCTTCTCGTAACATATTATTACATAATAATTGGTTTTAAAATTACTCGTGTGGGAGAAAAACTTATTTGCATATTCAGATCACGTCCTGTTCAGTCATCGTGCATAATTAAAGAGACGATCATCGAATTTACTCAGACTCAGTTTTATACGGAAACCAGAAAAATATGGAGAAAAAAAAACAGCGAGATAAAAATGTTGAAATCTCCATCTTGGACAATATTTCATCTCAATTATCAAGCTATCAGTCTAGAAAATCTGCTGTAATTGTAAATACAAATGGAATAAAAAGCCAGTTTTATACGCACCTGCTTATACTGGCTGCTTGCCATCCAAGAGCAGATGGAAGTAATTATGCTTCATTAAAATATTACCACCAGGCTCAGAGTAATTGTGTCTTCCAGGTAGAATCGAAAGTTCAAGAAATTCATTATTGTAGTTTATGGTATTAACTGCTTGATAATCATTTTAAAATATTTCCAAATGTTTAAAACATTTTGTTTTCTAAAATATTTATTTATTTATTTAATTATTTATTTATTCATCTTTTTGAATGGTTTTGAATAGCAAATCATAGACTGGCATGATCAAACACTTGCAAATCATTTATATTTGTATAAGCAATGTCTTCGATACTCGTTTAATAAGATTATTAAACCCATTTATATTAATATAAGTTTGTATAAGATTATAACCATTAATATAATTTTATTTAAGGTTATATGGTATTAATAATTTCCCAGCCTTCAAAGATTCGAGGCCTCAGAAACTGAAAGTTGGATGCGTCGGAAGATCCGTGGAAATCTCCTGGATGCCCGGATATGGCATTCTGCATCATGTTCTTTGGTACCGACCGGTTGATACTCGCTTTTTATTATTATTTATTATTATTATTATTATTATTTAAGTATACTTAATTAACATCTTGTTAGTTAAGCAACTCTAGATATACAATTTTAACAGTTTATATTTGCAATAATTGTTTTACGTTGTGATTGTTATTATTATTGTTGTTGTTATTATTTTTTTCACAAATGCGCTATATAAATGCTCAGGTACCGAATAAAAGACGCGTACGAAAGAGATTGGCAGACCTTGTCCTTGAAC